>VXAV01004489.1:0-13072 GCA_013399715.1 Alectura lathami
AAATCGTGCCTGACAAACTTGGTGGCCTTTAATGATGGAGTGAAGGCATCGGTGGATAAGGGAAGAGCAACTGATGTAATCTGCGTAGACTTGTGCAAAGCATTTGACGCTGTCCAACATGACATCCTGGTCGCTGAATTGGAGAAGCACAGGTTTGGTGGACGGACCACTCACTTGATAAGGAACTGGCTGGGTGGTTGCACCCAGAGAGTTGTGGTCAACGGCTCAATGTCGAAATGGAGACCGGTGGTGAGTGGCGTACCTTGAGCATCAGTGCTGGGACCAGTGCTGATTAACACCTTTGATGGCAACATGGACAGTGCGATCGAGTGTAACCTCAGCAAGTCTGCGGACGACACCAAGCTGTGTGGCGCCAGTTGGGGGTGTCAGTTGATGAAAAACTCAACATGAGCAGACAATGTGTGCTTGCAGCCCAGAAGGCAAACCGCATCCTGCGCCGCATCAAGAGAAGCGTGACCAGCAGGGTGAGGGAGGTGATCCTGCCCCTCTGCTCTACTCTCGTGAGACCCCACCTGGAGTGCTGTGTCCAGTTCTGGGGCCCCCAACACAAGAAGGACATTGAGCTGTTGGAGGGGGACCAGAGGAGGGCCACGAAGATGACCAGAGGGCTGGAGCACCTCCCCGACAAAGGCAGGCTGAGAGAGTTGGGGTTGCTCAGTCTGGAGAAGAGAAGGCTCCAGGGAGACCTGATAGAGGCCTTCCAGTGCCTGAAGGGGGCCTACAGGAGAGCTGAGGAGGGACTCTTCAGAAGTGCATGGAGCAACAGGACGAGGGGTAATGGCCACAAACTGGCAGAGGGGAGATTTAGGCTAGATATTAGGAAGAAATTCTTTTCTGTGAGGGTGGTGAGACACTGGAACAGGTTGCCCAGAGAGGCTGTGGATGCCCCCTCCCTGAAGGTGTCCAAGGCCAGGCTGGATGGGGCTCTGAGCAACCTGGTCTAGTGGGAGGTGTCCCTGTCCATGGCAGGAGTTTGGTACTAGATGGTTTTTAAGGTCCTTCCAACTCAAAACATTCTATGATTCTATGATTCTAATCATAGCACAATCTCTCCCTCTGGTATTCAACCAGCCTTTTGAATGGGTAGCCTGTTGGAGTATCCAGTTTAATAGTCACAAAGTGATAAAGCTATCCATGGATTACAGAAATGTTAGCTGAGAAAGATCTTTAAAGCTCTATGTTGGAATAGTTCAGTTGGAAGGGATATTTAGAGACCATCTAGTCCAACAGCCTGAATACTTTAGGGCTAACAAAAAGTTAAAGCAAATTATTGAGGGTGTTATCTAAATGCCTCTTGAACCCTGGCGGGCATGGGGCATCAACAACTTGATCTTCAGAGGTCATCCATCTCAGCTTCCAGCTTGGAGTCGGGCTTTTGCCAACACTGGATCCAATCAGCACTAGCTTTGTCTAGACAAATGTGTAAGACCTCCAAGGGTGGAGACACCACAAAGCCTCTGTCTAGCCTGTCTAAGGGCTGCATCATTCTCCTAGTGAATACAATTTCCCAAAATCCAAACTGAAAAACCAGATGTGAGTTTTGATGCTATCATCTACTGTTGTATTATGTGCTATTACTGGGATCAGCTGCTCGCTCTTTATGTTTTGTAACTCTCTTCCAAGTAGTTATGTTCTGCTGTTAGAGGGTCCCTATGCCTTCTCTTCCCCACATTAAGAAATCCTAGCTCTCTCTACCTCCTCTTGTAGGCCACATTCCCCAGGCCCACGGCCATCCTGGTAGCTGTTCTCTAGATCCTGTTATCTCAACATCCTATTTTTAGTGTTTTCTTAACAGCCAGGTGACTCAAAGTTGGAGACAGTACTCCTGGTATTCCAGGACAGGGGCTAACAACTTCCTTCAGACTGCTAGTCATCTTCATCATATCATGATGGGGGTGCCCTGGTGGCTTATATTCAACAAGGCCCATGGCTCATCCAGTGGTGCTCCTTCCACTTCATTCCAAGCTTCTGCTGCTGGATTAGTTTTTTTTTTTTTTTTTTTTTTTTTTTTTTCTTTTGTGTAAAAATTTTTTTTTTTTTTTTTCCACTGCTGGTACAGAACTTTACTTTTCCTTGCTGAACTTCCTCAGATGTATGTTGTACCAGTTTCAAGCTTCTCTATGTTCCTCTGAATGTCAGCTCTTCCATTAGCTGTGCCTACGACTCTTCCCTAACTTAATATTATCCACAAGTTCTCCAAAGATGCATGTTTTCTCCTCTTCTGGCTAATGAAGCTACTGAGCAATATTAGCTCCAGTCTGCTACGGGAGCCCAGTGGTCCAGCCAGTTCTCACCTCACCTAACACTCTGGCCTTCCAGCCCATGCTTTCACAGCCTCCTTACGAGAGTGCTGTGGAGATGGTGCTGAAAGCCTCACTGAAGCCAAGTGATCTTATATTCATTGCCCCCCTAGTCCCCATAGCCAGGCATTTCATCACAGGAGGCAGCTGAGGTGGCAGGGCACAATTTGCACTCCGTAAATCTTTGACCACTCCCAAGAACCTTCCACTGTTACACGTTTGGAAACAGACTCGAGAGGACGTGCTTCCTGTGCTCACCAGCACTGGAGAGAAGTCTGACTGTACCATGTTCCCTGTCCTACAGACAGGCATAATATTTGTTTTTTCCTGTCACAAGGACCTCTCTCAGCCTCTGTGATTTCTCTTGGCTGGAGCTCACCTTCACTTTCAGCCCACTGGAGTGAAATCTATGAGTAGATCCCCATTGATCTCCATATGTCCAGCCTCTCGGAGCCATCCCTGCCGCTGGCTACTCCCTCCACCCCGAATTATCAGGGCTCTAGTTCAGGCTTTTCAGTCAATTTACATCAGCATTTTCCAGTTTGATGCTGGTTGCCTCCCTCGCTCGTGATGGACCCACAGCACTCACTACGGTTACACGCAGCTTGCATACAGACCTGCAGGCCGGGCGCAGGAAGGCCTGGGCAACCTGCAGGCCTGGGGCTGCCAGCACGGGGAGAGGAGATGAGCTGGGAGGAGAGCAGCTTCCAGGGCAGCCTGGGCAACTGGCGGCACATCTGAGAATGGCCAGCGGCAAATCTGGGAGCTGCAAGGGGCCCCGAGACATGTGGGAGAGCTGGGACTTGTCTGACTGTGCAGCCAAGGGGCTGAGGGCCCAGCAGGCATGAACCCTGTCATTACCGTAACCCGCAGGGTGAATGCCTGGATTTCTGAACTGCGCAGCTGATGAACATTGCCTGCGAGACATGCTAAGGGCAGGATAGTTACCAACCTGCTCATACCTTTAGTTACGTTCTAAGCAATTGCTTTCTGAAGATACACCTCAATTAAAGCTGGAGTAATAGGCACTTCTCTCCATCACTGAGCAGGGTAAATGAAAATGTTCCAGGTATTTCTGCTGCTCACGGCTCACAAATGCTTAACCCTTGTGCTGATTATTAGCCATATCTGAGCTTGGTAGCATGTTCTCTACAAAAGAAGGAGGAAAAAGAGATTACCACCAAAAGAAAACTGCTTTCTCTCAAAAACAAACATACTAAGTTAGCTTAAATGCCTATCTGTAAACACTGTGTACAAATTCCCCTACATGTCAGCTCATGCAGAGGAGATCCGTGCAAATACCTCTTTGGCTGAGTGTGTCAGATATGGGTATACTAAAATATGGGTAAATCTTCAGCTGGACTGTTCTCAATGCTGGTGCCTAACATCAGGCAACATATTTGCAGCAAGCAGTTTATTAATGAAGTGAATTCAGCTCCATTTCCTGTTTGCAATGCATCCAGGCAGACCTCAGTTGTTATTCCAAATGTGTTTATAATTCCATTTTATTTCAGCCTGTTTTATTTGTACATCTTCCAGTTCATGGAAGGTCACACGCACTCCTCCATTTCAAGTACAACAGCTCACTCCCAGTCATGGTGTTTTCCTGGATGACTGAAACCTTTGTGAACAGCCAGCTGTTCCTCTCCCACGCAGCCACAAGCATACCCCAGACATTTGCAGCATATTGACCAGTGAGCGAGAGTCAGACCCCTTCATGCACAGCCCTGCAGCCTCCTCCGCTGCGCTCAGAGAAACACTTTAACCCCAAATGTCTCCCAAAGGTGCACACAGAGCAGGATCAGGATTGGGAAGATGCCCGAGCCCATCACAGGGCTACCAGGGCTGAGAGCCTGCCTGGACCAGGAGCAGCACCACGCCACCCCAAGCAATAAGACTTCTCTCCTCTGGCCCGTGGCCAACTCCACTTTCACACGGGTGTGGGCAAAAAGAAATAAAGCATGCATCCATACAAGCATTTTTTGACATGCCATTATGAACATAAGCTGCCTCAGGAATCTCAGGCCTTTCCAGGAGAGGAAGCTCTCTTGGATACATTTTTGTTCAGGCATCAGCAGGACTTCTCCATCAAGTTGACTTCTCCACAGCTGAGGCGGGTTACTGCAAATTGCTGCTGGAGAAATGATCTGGGTTTGCTAAATTTCTTCTGCAAGTCCTCTGAACATAGGGCCAGAGACTTAATGGCATGTAGGTGTTGTTCTGCTTAGCATTGCAAAACTTACACTTGACTTTGCTAAATCTTACTTTCAGAAGTCACTGAGGTCCTCAGGAGATTAAGGAGTCGGAGCAGAATTTTAAAAGCTGGTTGTAACTTTGTTCCATTTGAAAAGGCGGAAAACAAAGAAGGACCCTTTCAGGCAGTCTAATAGTGTGACAAAGAAAGCTTACAAGCTCCCTGCCATTTGACTTTACAACAAACCACTGAAGTCTTCTCCTAACACCTATCCAGTGCAAAGGGAAAAAGTAGAAACATGGAAAAGGAAGGAGCAGAGAATGGTAATGTACTAAATTAAATCCTGCTGAACCAGTGCTTTAGGTGACGGCAAATCCTGGGTAGACATCAAATACATGAGAAGGGAAGGAACTGAGTGATGTACTGGGAGTCAAGAAAGCAAAAATGGAAAAGTAAAATATTTTAGTCTGTTTTGCCAGGAAAACAGGATTTATGTGATCACACCCTAAGCATACCTGTGCCTCTTCCTTCTACTTGTCCCTCCACAGAAGTAATGTAACCTTTGAAATAATTTGTCTACAACCTCCGTAAAAATAAATGGCCAACTAGAAAG
Source organism: Alectura lathami (assembly GCA_013399715.1). Lineage (NCBI taxonomy): Eukaryota > Metazoa > Chordata > Aves > Galliformes > Megapodiidae > Alectura > Alectura lathami. The sequence continues at coordinate 5,129 of VXAV01004489.1, forward strand.
GATGCTGTTTAAAGCTGCAACACAAACCCACCCTTTTTTGACAAGTAGATAGTCCAAAGGGGAAAATTTATCTTGTATATGTCCTCACCACAAGAAAACCTTGAGTAAGCACATAGCAAGTCCTTAGAGCACTGACTCAAGAACGAGACATACTTACACTAGAGAAATGGCAAGAGTCATGATACTCACCTGCAAATCCTCCCTCCTACATGGACAATAGCTTGCTTTTGATGCAAGTAAAGTGAAGTTTCAATGTAAATTAGTATCATACTTTTGTTCCCCTTACAAACCACTTTTGATAAGCTATGTTAGAAAGCCAGCTGCTTCAGTTGGGCCAGAGGCAGCCAGCATGGACAAAGGTTTCTGAGTTGTTTTCAAGGAACGTGTACTTCTCTGAAAAGATGGACATGATAGGGAGAAGCCAGGACACAACAGGCTTTGACTACCTGCAGTGCTTGGAGCCCAATTTAGACAGAATTGGCACTTTAATGAAAATCTCAACAGTTCTATTTCCCAAACAGGTGAAAAACAGAATCTTAAGAAAAATACTTGTGAACTACTGAACAAACAAAAAAAATCCTTTAGGTATGGCATGCATGTGACACACATCAACCACTTGCAGTTCATAGCTTGAAAGGGTGCTTTATTTTGATTCGGTACAGATTCAGTTCAGTTCACAGAGAACACATTAGTTAATACATTATCTTCACTTTGTAGGAGAAATGGGCATGAACACAAGCACTCAGTCACCAATCTTTTGTAGCCAAATTATGCAACTTTCACCCTGAAAGCATCATGCATGGCAGTTCTCACAAACACCCCGTACGGGAGCTCTGTAAAGCCATCTCCAGAAACACAGGAGGATGTAAATCTCAAGGACTGTAAAATTAAATGTGTCTGTATATGCCACTTGTGCACCTATCCTTCAAAATCCTGGTTGTGACATTAATGCTGAAATGTTTTAAAAGAACAAGTCCCTGAATATCATCTATTCTCCCTTGAGGCTCAGGTTCTTCAGGCTACCGCTACCAACCTTCACTTTCAGCAGCCAGTGAGTGCTGGGACATGGAGCAGTCAGAACTCTCTTAAAACCAGAACTGAGCTGTGGTGGCAGCTAACAGGAAGAAGGATACCTCAATCTCATTAGCAGTCTCCCATGTCCAACCAATTCATTAGAATGTGAAACAGCAATGAAGGCAAGGCCATCTGCTAAACCAATCCCCATTTACACAGCTAACTTACCTCCATTGCTAGACATAAGGTCTGGTAGTGCTTGTGAGGCTTTGGGTTTTTAGAGCACAGCAGACTTGAAGACTCCAAAAGCTCTACTATTTTCCCCACACACCCAGGTTTGTATCAGGTGGTCAAGCAAAAGATACTGGCACACTTCACAAACCACTCAGTACTTGCATGAAACCTATCAGAAGGCTCTAATACACCTTGTGCAATTCAGGTGGTAAGTATTGTAGGGAGTTATTCGTGGTGGAAAAAGGGTGACAAAACACGTCTCTGAGGGGGACAAAACCCCTGTATCTTCCACAACCTAAAATGAAGCACAGCAGGAACATAAAAAAATACAGAATGAGGACGAGAGGACAGAAAAGGGACTATGAAAGATGGTGTCAGTCTGAAACATGTTTCAAGTAGTTTAGCTTTTCAAAGGTGTTTTTAAAAACTTTTGTGCACTCAACCTGCTCCACAGTACTTCACTATTTTTCTGACCTTTCCAACTGATTGGCAGCCCTATCCACAGCAGGGGGGTTGGAACTAGATGATCTTTGAGGTCCCTTCCAACCCAAGCCATCCTATGATTTCTTTCCTTCTCTTCAAGACAGAAAATGAGAAAACATCACCAGAGAGACAATGAAAGCAGTGAGTTAGCAAACACTATCAAGCACAGAAAGTATTCTGAAAACTGTCAAATATAAGAGCAACACAGCAACTTTCATTTTTCCTCCACTTAAAACAATCATGGCTTGAGGAAGTTTAACATAAAATGTCTAAGCTGAAAGTTCATGCCCAAGCTCCTCAAAGTTTCAAACAGCATCTTACAACTGAGAAAACACTGTTTATCTTTTTATTTGTAAAACAGAGTTTGAAATACCTTACAATATACTTTCAAATTTTTTTTTTTCCTAAAGGAACAGCATTTAAGAACCAAAACAACAGCATGGCATTAAATGTTAAGGACCACATTTTTAAAACCTTTTTTTTAATAAGGTTATATATGCAGGATGAATTTAATTTGTGTTAAGTCAACTACTTAAGCACCTAAATGATTTGAAATGAAGTGCAAAAGTGGAAGTCCAGTCACAGATGAGGCTGTAGAGTTGTGCTCAGGATAGAAGAGGTCTACCCACAGCAGGCACAGCTGCACATCACAAACTAAGTGGGTCTCAGTCACGAACCCTGCAGCTCTGAGCGACACTGCTGATGAGGTCAGTTTGATCTACGTCATATAAACTTGCCCTTTCTAATAAGAAGGATATTAACTAAAGCTTTCAGTTAAGCAATAAAACCTTTCTAATCAGCAACAAAAAATAAAAATGACATGCTTGCTCTGTTTCAGGCACTTTCAAGATCATAGTTTATTTACTGTAGGTAAAAAGCTAGTATACAGATTAAGGGATCCCTTAAATTTCAACTCTACAGTTATACGCCATCTAGTATTCTTGCTCTGAATATTAACCAATAAAGTTTCTAAACACCTGTAAGCCCCACTATAAATCTGCATTATGAGGAAAAAATATATAAATCAATGCTTACTTGTTCAATGAATAATATTTACATTGTGAAACCAACGGGAGATGTAACAAGCAGTGGTAAAGAGGCAATACATTTTGAAAAGCATAAGTTTTACATATTTGTTTTTGTGGTTTTTTTTTAAACAATAGTGTACTAATCAGCATAATTGTATACAAAAATTAAAATAAGTAGAATGTCCCATTACAGAAATCTTAATCATCTGAACTGCAGTCATTACTTGCTAACGATTTACATGCAACACCTGCTAGGACTGACCTTATTTTTAAGGTGTAAAATAGATCATGACATTTAAAAAGACAAACATTAACTTGTGTGCAAACAAAACTGAAAACTGCACTCAAGAACTGTACTAGCCACAAGCCTCTTCCATACGTGAGTGCAGAGGTGAGGGGGGAGGAAAACTAACAATGACGACAGAAAGTGGTCTCCTCCTGTACACTATGTATCAAAGGCAATGCATAGACTGAGAATACCTGGATGGCAAACTGTAGACACTGGAAACAAACAGCTTTCACATACATGCTCTTTGTAAGAGGCCTTTCTTCCCAACAAATGGCAACAACTGACAGCAAGTAAGGGGCACCAGGTGTACAACTAAGAAGATCTTGCAAAATACTAAGATGGGGCACTTGTTAATATACAACTTGAACTATATATACAATGTAATGGAATGTATCCCATCCCAAAAACGGTTTATGAAACAACTGGACCTTTCTACACTAGCCTTGTGACTCAGCTATCATCCTAATGAAAGTGTAAGTACACAAGAGACTTGCATGAAAAGTAAAACTCACGGGGCATTTTAAAGAAACTATTGACAAAACTGCTTCATGTAATTTCTGCTTTTAAAGTAATTTTGTTAGATGTAATTGAAAAAATCTCTGTATAAAATGCCCTGACAGACACTTCAGCGTGGAGCTTTGGTGATTTAAAAAGGCCCTTTCTGACCTGCTATGAATCGTACTGCAGAAGTACTGATGCATGCACACATCTGTGTCAGCTGAGACTAGTGATCCAATTGCATGCACATTTCCTCGAGGTGCTTTCCATGTCAAACCATTTCAGCAACAGTAAGATGAAAAATTGAGTAACCGAAGTATTTCGGATAACTCAAATGTAATAGGAAATGGAATGCCAATATGGCAGTAAAACCTTTTCCTGTTGTTGTTTTGAACAGGAAGGTCTCTTGTACCAGCAGAATCCTGTATAACGATGCACAGAGAAGGAGGGAACACACCACTTACAATCCCCATTAAACAAGAGTTGATTCATCATGTGAGAAGGTACAAATTACAGAAAATATGAATAGTCAATAGAAGAGAAACAACTGGTTTACATGAAAGAAGAGAGAACGCTTCAGTCTGATTGCAGTTATTTTGTGAAAGCTGCTACAACTGCCCACAGAACCTCATTTGTGTTGGCTTTCATACATTCAACCTCAGGGTCTAAATCCAGAAGCTGCCGCACTCTCTTTGTGGCTAAATCATACTGCTCATCCAACAGGGGGGCAAAAGCGTTCTCCAGAACATCTGAAGCATGAGCTAAATAAACGAGTGCCAGCAAGCGCTTGTCCATGCGGTGGGGGTCGTTCACCCATTTGTCAAGAACTGCCTCTTGAACCTTCTTGATGAGGCGTTGTTTGATATTGTTGTTGGTGAGAGGGTGCGTAGTCATGTCAAAAAGAAGGAAGTTCTGTTTCTCTGTTGTCAGTACACCTTTTTCCACGAGGTTTTTAGCTAGTCGCTCACGGACATTTCGTAGCTGGTAGTGCAACTTCAATGGGTTCCAGGTTTCACCTAAAAAACAAACAGAAAAGCCAACAGTCAGGCAAAAACTAAGCTGAACTGTTAGAGTGACTTTTTTCCACCCTGTGGTGCAGAATGAGCTGTCACATTCATACAGCTGACTATTACACGGAGACTGTGTGCTCATGTCAGCATTTCTCTGATCTCTGACCTATCCAGATACATGCAGAGACCATGAGAATCTGTGAGGAGTTTCAGTGTACATTTAAAGTTGGAGTAAATGCTAGCTAAGCCATGTCTTGACCAAGAATATGACAAATCAGCACTCTTGTACTAAAGAAAAATAGTCAGAAGGGTTTATTTTTAGTAGGAATAATAAAAACATGTATTATTTAAAATTTAAAAGCATTCCTCCAATCTTGTCCATTCAGAATGGAACAGTTCAGTTAGAAGGGACTTTCAGAGGGTGTCTAGTCCAACTGCCTGACCTATTCAGGGCTAACCAAAAGTTAAAGCATGTTTGTCTGCTGCCAGCATTTATCAATTCAGAGACTGTACAAACTGTCACTGCCATTCCTTCTGCCATAAAGACAAGCTGGTGCATAGCTACCCCTGTATGACTTCCTCATTTTTCTGTTCCTCCATGTTTATGTTCTTCTCTCCCCTGTTCCTCCTTGGGAGAATCAGAAATGATATATACACACCCACACCCACAGTGTATGTACCCATGGGCACACGTGTTGGAAGGGCTTTGACATTTCTGTGAAAATTTTTAAATGTTTTCTGTCAAGGCAGAAGAAATGGGCACTTCAGACCATGTCTGTGCACTTACGAGAAGGGAATTAAAAAGCACAAAATACACCAACAGCTACATATAAAACTGAAGTTGTTGCTGAGGAGTCCGTCTTTGTTTAAAAGTTTACCTCAGCTAAGACTTTTAGGCCTTGCTTACCTCAGTATTTCAGTATTAAAATCCCTTCCTGCTATTAAAGAGCCTAAGCACCTTAACAGGTGAGGAAAGAAACAGCACTAAGTATTTCTTATGCAGAAGTACTTTTTCCATAAACAATATGACAACCTCTATAGCAATTCGTTTCCATTTTTTTGGTTAATTTTCAGTAATAAATAAAACACAGGTGAATGCAAGTTTCTCCCACTGTGACAGAAGGTGACAAACTGTATCCAAGCAACAGTCAAATAAACAAATGAGGTGCCACCAACTGCACAGCAAAAGGTAAAGAACCTACCCAGGCCTGAACTACGCACATCCCTGTAGGTCCCACATCTCAGGGCAGCAGGACTTTCCAGCTTCGCCGTGAAATAAGCTTTCACACACCACCACCCCAAAAAAGGCCGTCTCCCTATGGTGCTTCACAGAGCAAACCGTATTTCCTAGATGTCTCGATGTGTCTGTGGTAACAACAACCAGTACTGTGATGACACCTTGTGACTGATCTCCAGCATTACACAGACATGCTGGTTCCATCTGCAGGAAGATCTGGCATTTTCGTCCAAACTTCTGTATTCCTTAGACTTAGTGTTTTTAAGATAACCTCCAAGAGCAGCACCAGCCTAGCAAGTGTAGCTTCAAAAGACCATACAAATATGTCAGTGATGGGTGTGAACTCACAAAGAATACTGCTTAAAGCCCCAGTCTGTAGGTCTCTGATAACTATGGCTGGAACAGCTATTTTCCCAGGATCAGGCCCCAAAGTAAAGCTGTAACGTAATTTACAAAGAATAATCCCCAACGAGCAGCTCTCAACCATGAGAGATGCAAAGAACCCTAATGCTATCAAAGAAGAGTAATTAAACACCCATGTAGAGGCAAAAAGGATTGGTCCAAGTCTTAGCCACAGCACTAATGATAAATAATCTTCCCAGAGCCAAGGCCTATCCCTATCAGGCTCATGCCTCAAGGAAAACCTACAACGACCCAACGAATTCATTAGCTGACCTTTTTTGAATCAGTACCGACTTGATGTGCTCTGCACTAGGAGAGGAGGTGAAATGCGAGTGCAAATTATGTGTTTGGGAGGAGGAAAAGAACTGCTTTTGCAAGCTGTAAAAGTGAAGCAGAGCTGAGCAAGAACAAAATACACCGCAAGGATGTGCAGCAGCTATGCCCCCTGCTGACAAGAACGGCTTCCTTCTTCTCTCTGCCCACTCTGACAAATGCTCACAGGCCAAGTGTGGGATGGAAAGGACAGAGCACAAACCGTGCAGGAAAACAGGCAAATGCAAGGAAGGCTTTTCCAGGTGGTACAGGGAGAACATAAGAACATGAAGGCAGAAAGTACCGGAGAAATTCTGCTCCTTTTTGAAACCCATCTGTTGTCAGAAGTAACAATTAGATGTGGATGAACAACCTCAAGTCTCACTACTCCTCTACCTCCCAAAATCATGTTGACAAAATAACAGGTTTTCTGTCCTGCACTCCTCCAGAGATGCTGCATTCTGTGTGTTTTGAGAAGACACAAGCCTTCATAAAGGATTTTGGCTACAGAAAAAATAAGAGAACCAGTATGTACTATAAAGACAGATGTTGGTCATTTCTATTTAATTTATATGACCTGAAACTATGACTGTTGGAGAGGTAAAAGAAAAGTTAACTTCAATGGTAAAGATGAAGTCTAATTGATATTTCTCTTTCTCCCTTTCTTTTTTGGAAACAAACTATCATATTTATAGCAAGAGCTGTGCACAAAGCCTTTGTTGTGAACAGCTACAAGTATGTAACATTTCAATATATATTCAATATATATATTCCCAGTGTAAGAGCGGAGCAAGTCCGAGACCACCTGATGGGACTCAATGTCTACAAGTCTATGGGGCCGAATGGGATGCATCTCAGGGTCTTGAAGGAGTTGGCTGATGTGGGTGCCAAGCCGCTTTCCATCATCTTTGAAAAGTCGTGGCTGTCAGGCGAGGTCCCCAGTGACTGGAGAAAGGGAAACACCACTCCCATTTTTAAGAAAGGGAGAAAGCAAGACCCGTGGAACTACAGGCCGGTGAGCCTCACATCTGTGCCTGGAAAGATCATGGAGTGGATCCTCCTGGAGGAGATGCTAAGGCACATGCGAGATGAGGAGGTGATCTGAGACAGCCAGCATGGCTTCACCAAGGGCAGGTCGTGCCTGACCAATCTGGTGGCCTTCTATGATGGAGTGACGGCATCGGTGGACCAAGGGAGGGTGACGGATGTCATCTACCTGGACTTGTGCAAGGCCTTTGACATGGTCCCGCACCATATCCTTACCTCTGAACTGGAGAGAGATGGATTTGGAGGGTGGACTGTTGGTTGGATAAAGAACTGGCTGGATGGTCGCAGCCAAAGGGTTGTAGTCAATGGCTCTATGTCCAGGTGGAGGCCGGTCACGAGCGGTGTCCCACAGGAGTCCATCTTGGGACCGGTGCTCTTCAACATCTTTAT
>VXAV01004489.1:17926-42225 GCA_013399715.1 Alectura lathami
CCCCCCACACGGCGCCCCCCCCCCCCCCCCCCCCTTTTTTCATGGAGGCCGGGTAGAGCAGTGAGAACAGAGAAGGTGTGACTGAGGTAAAAGATGATTAGTTTACTGAAAACAGCAACGGAATGCAAGATGATATGCATGAGAAGAACTGCGAGCAATGCATCTGACAGATTGGAAGTACGGGGGTGTCTCCTGACCTATGTGTGCTCACAATGGCAATCAGAGGCGAAAGGGATGGGGAGCAGCTCCCAGCACCCAGAAACCTTGTGGGAAGGGTCAGGAGCATTCTGGGGGCTGTGGTTTCCCCTCAGCAGCCCTCCCACCTGTGTCGGCTTATTGCATGATGTCATGGTACGGAATACCTGTGGAAAACCATGATAACTAGAACACTGCAACATAAAGACGTGTCACACTGCCTTTCAGAGGTTTCACTGAAGTCCACCAAATCTGTCTGCCCATTTCTCAGTCTCACCTGTCTCTGAGATTCAGGCATGGTTATGTACCTGCACGACTGCCCAAAGAACCAGTTCTACTCTTCCTCTTCTTCTCAGCTATGCTTGTGCGCCATCTGATGGCAAGATCAAGACAATGAATCAAGTACAAATTTAACTCAGCATAGAAGTGAATGAGTTTTCAGCCAAAGTGATTACCTGACATGGCTGCACAAGCACTATTAACAACTGAAGAGAGACTTCAAAAAAAAAAAAAAAAGCCTCCTTGCAAAGACAGGACCGCACTTCTCAGGTGCAGCACCAGCTTAAGTAACTGAAAGATAAAACTCCTCCCTTCAGACCATGGCCAAAAAGATACAGGGTTCTGAGTCACAAACCAGAGTTTAAGCTTTCAGGAGCTTTTACCTTCCCACAAAGTCTCAGCAAGGGCCACAGGCAGGGCAGGGTTAGCATGAGGAACAGAGTGAGACTGCCACTGCAGCTCCACAAGGCTGAGTCACAACCTTGGATACAACCGCACAGCTCACTCCACTCACTAAACTCAGTACTTAATTGACTCAGAAAACTAAAGGCAAGGTGAGCAAAGCCTGCTACTTTGTACCAAAGGCGGAGGAGGTGGGCACTTCACAGAATCACAGAATGTTCCAGATTTGAAGGGACCTCGAAAGATCATCTAGTCCAATCCCCCTGCCGAAGCAGGAACACCTAGAGCAGATTGCACAGGAACGCATCCAGGCGGGTTCTGAATGTCTCCAGAGAAGGAGACTCCACAACCTCTCTGGGCAGCCTGTTCCAGTGCTCTGTCACCCTCACTGTGAAGACATTTCTCTGCTTATTTAAGCGGAACCTCCTATGTTCCAGCTTGCACCCATTGCCCCTTGTCCTGTCACTGGATGTCACAGCAAAGAGCCTGGCTCCATCCTCCTGACACCCACCCTTTACATATTTATAAACATGAATGAGGTCACCCCTCAGTCTCCTCTTCTCTAAACCGAAGAGACCCAGCTCCCTCAGCCTTTCCTCTTAAGGGAGATGCTCCACTCCCTTCATCATCTTGGTGGCTCTGCGCTGGACCCTCTCCAGCAGTTCCCTGTCCTTCTTGAACTGAGGGGCCCAGAACTGGACACAATACTCCAGATGCGGTCTCACCAGGGCAGAGTAGAGGGGGAGGAGAACCTCTCTCGACCTACTAACCACACCCCTCCTAATACACCCCAGGATGCCACTGGCCTTCTTGGTCACGAGGGCACAGTGCTGGCTCATGGTCATCCTGCTGTCCACCAGGACCCCCAGGTCCCTTTCCCCTACGCTGCTCTCCAACAGGTCAGTACCCAACTTATACTGCTTCCTGGGGTTATTCCTGCCCAGATGCAAGACTCTACACTTGCCCTTGTTAAATTTCATTAAATTTCTCCCCGCCCAACTCTCCAGCCTGTCTAGGTCTCGCTGGATGGCAGTGCACCCTTCTGGCATGTCAGCCACTCCTGCCAGTTTTGTATCCTCAGCAAACTTGCTGAGGGTGCACTCTATCCCCTCTTCCAAGTAGTTGATGAATATATTGAACAGTACCAGTCCCAGTACCGAACCCTTGGGGACCCCACTAGATACAGGCCTCCAACAGGCCTTCCATCCCATTCAGAGTGGAAACACTTAAACCCAGCAAACACACACACGAGGCCTATTTCCTATTAAACAATGCAAGACTCGAAATACAATAGGAAACACCAGAATAATTTCTATAGTGAGAGGTGGAGTAGAGGACAAGAATCATCATATATCAGTAGTTAGTGATTTTACCTGCAAAGAACTCCTTAGGCAGAAACAAATTATAATTAACTTTTATATGAAAACTTTTTCATAGAACCCTCCCGCCTACAAAACTCTATCCAGATATTCTTTCAACAACAAAAATTACAAAGCATTGAATACCAGGTAGCTTTTAACTCCCCTTAAAGAAACAAACAAACAAAAAAACCACCAGACAGGTTCACCACCAAAAATCATCATTAAAAAAAGGAGGAAGACAAGAATTTGGTTTGAATGCTGTAGTAAAGCACACATTATTTTTCTATTTCTGTGCTCTAAAAAGCACAGATAAAACTTCAGTTAGACAGACCTGACAAGGATCGCATAGAAAGAAAATAACTGCTGAAGAACATTCCTGAATGCTTAAGGAGCCAAAAGCTTTGGGGGGGGGGAATTGTGCAAACTGATCAGTGCTGAATATGCTTAAATAAAGCTAAAAGAAGTAGGAGCTGTTTGCCTGAACAGAGGTTCAGTTCTTCAGAAGAAAAGGAAGCTGGGAGAAGTTGGGGAATTTGGAAGCTTTCCTTTAAAAAAAATTCAGGAAAGCGTAATATTGACAGGGAAATAGGCCATAAAAAAGAGAATTTCTTTGTGGCGAATAGAAATATTTGACTGAGTATTCAGTAAAATTATTTTACAAGTATCCACTAGTGCTGATAAAGTAAAAATCCTTCAAAACAGCATGGCTTTGCAAATTTTGTACTACGGAAAAATCCAGCAGCAAAAGCAATAAATTAAAGCTTCCAATCTTCAGCTCAATTCAACAAAGAACCTTAAAAATTTACCCATCTGTCAGCAAATCCAACCGCCTTAACACACCAGTCACATGCTTTAACTAGACAGAGCTGCGTGTTCGCAGAGGCCTAAGGTACAGGGGTGTTCCCCTGCACCGCAAAACAGGAGCAGCAGCACTGTGTACACCAGCACAGGACTTGGGGCTGGCAGGACACATCTGAGGCGCTGGCAGTTACCGTCTGCATCTCGCCCACACTGCAAGAGCCAGTTCTCCTTCAGCAGAGCACAACTGGTGCTTGCTGGTTCCCAGCACAACTGCCGCCAGCACACCCCAGCCACAGACACTGCCTGCTGGTTGTGTAAGGTTCCCAGCAGCAGCAGGAACTCGTCAAAGGGAGCAAACAGAGCTGAGAACAAGTACAGAAGACACTTCGGCTCACCGCTTACTTTCTTGTACGTGTAATTTAAGTCACTATACAATACTCAATTTTCCGCACGACATCCTCGTCACTAAATTGGAGAGGCATGGGTTTGATGGATGGAACACTCACTTGATAAGGAACTGGCTGGATGGTTGTTGTGAGAGAGAGTTGTGGTCAACGGCTCAATGTCGAAATGGAGACCGGTGACGAGTGGTGTCCCTCGAGCATCAGTGCTGGGACCAGTGCTGTTTGACATCTTTGTGGCGACATGGACAGTGCAATCGAGTGCACCCCCAGCGAGTTTGCGGACGACACCAAGCTGTGTGGTGCCACTGACATGCTAGAGGGAAGGGATGGCATCCAGAGGGACCTGGGCAGGCTGGAGAGGTGGACCCATGGCAACCTCATGAAGTTCAACAAGGCCAAGTGCAAGTTCCTGCACCTGGGTTGGGGCAATCCCAAGCACAGATACAGGCTGGGTGGAGAATGGCTGGAGAGCAGCTCTGAGAAGAAGGATTTGGGGGTGTCAGTTGATGAAAAACACAACATGAGCCAACAATGTGCACTTACAGCCCAGAAGGCCAACCGCATCCTGCGCCGCATCAAGAGAAGCGTGACCAGCAGGGCGAGGGAGGTGATCCTGCCCCTCTGCTCTGCTCTCGTGAGACCCCACCTGGAGTACTGCGTCCAGTTCTGGGGCCCCCAACACAAGAAGGACATCGAGCTGTTGGAGGGGGTCCAGAGGAGGGCCACGAAGATGATCAGAGGGCTGGAGCACCTCCCCAATGAAGGCAGGCTGAGAGAGTTGGGGTTGTTCAGCCTGGAGAAGAGAAGGCTCCAGGGGGACCTGATAGCGGCCTTCCAGTGCCTGAAGGGCGCCTACAGGAGAGCTGGGGAGGGACACTTTAGACAAGTATGTAGCAATAGAACAAGGGGTAATGGCCATAAGCTGGCAGAGGGGAGATTTAGGCTAGATATTGGGAAGAAAATCTTTCCTGTGAGAGTGGTGAGACACTGGAATAGGTTGCCCAGAGAGGCTGTGGATGCCCCCTCCTTGGAAGTGTTCAAGGCCAGGCTGGATGGGGCTCTGAGCAACCTGGTCTGGTGGGAGGTGTCCCTGTCCATGGCAGGGGGATTGGAAATAGGTGATCTTTAAGGTCCCTTCCAACCCAAACCATCCTATGATTCTATTACTCTATGATCTCTAATCCCATGTTACAAATGAGTCTCTCCTTACACCTGACTAATTTCTTGCTACTGCATTGCCTGAAACATACGACAAAAAGCAAACGTGACCACTTTCCTCCACTTACCTTCCTTGTCAGTAGGCTCTTGCGCCTCATTCCACAAGCCTCTAGCTGGAGACGCCCACGCAACGCCAGTTCGATCAACATGCAGCCACGCAGTCCTGAGGAGATGCAGTCATTCCAGAATGATGTGTAACCCTGTGAAGAAAGGAAGACAGTAAGATACTTCCACCTCCACCTGAAAACAAAGAGAGGCTTGCCGTGTTCTCTAAGCAGTTCTCTTGCGTTCATACACATTTGAAGTAGCACTGCTAGGAAGTGTCAAAGAGAAACAGACTCATCCTCTGTTAGCTTTGAGGCTTAGTCTATTCTTTGAAGAACAGGGAAACTTCAGGAAGGTGACAAAACAAAAAGGCAATATATGCTACATAGATTACATGTGGTCACAATACACTTTTAAGACATCGAGCACTTGGCATTACTGACATCTCTCACGCTTATCTGAGTTTCATGATAAGCATTAACATGCTTTTACATCCATATACAATGTGGCCCTGAAGCAATGATAACCTGAAAAAAAGTCAATATTAAGATATGTAATATATTGTAAACGAAAAGATCTAACAAATATTGCAATCAGCACAAACAGAAGAACAGATTTCCCAGGCTGAATATGGTAAACCAAAAGACAATAAGAAATTTCCACACAAATGTTTGGAACAGCTACTATTTTGTCATTTTAGATCCTTTGAAAACACTTACTTCTGAAACCTGATGTGTATTTTTCTTATATGGACTGCAAACCATGTTCACTCCATGAACCACACCACACTTTTCATGCTTCATCTCTGTTTCTACATTGACAGCTGTCTGCAGAACAGACTATCTGACCCAGTAAGTTTACCTAATAGTCAGAAACACAGATTGATTTTGTACTCCACTGCTTGACAACTGTGACAAAAAAAAAAAAAAAACAAAGACTTATAAAAAGGATTCTATTTTAATTACAGAGTAGCTAACAGCTACCATTCTTGCATGTTTTGTAATATTAAGACAAAGTCATTCTGCAAATAATTGCAGAAGCATTTCGTATGATACAGAAAGACTTTCCAAAGATCCTCTCACAACACATCCTTTCTGTGAAAACAGCCACTTTGGAATACAGGAAGCAACAAGAAAAGGAGAACACTCCTTCATAAAATTTACCCTAACCAGTAACAAAGACCAGCTTAAACCACGAGCAATACAACTTTACCCTATTTGCAAATGAAAGCTGTCAAGGTACAGATACCAGATGGACATACCTAAAGTCCACTAAAACATTCACAAGTCAGTCACCAACCAGTGCAGATTTCATTCAGGTTTTTATGAAGAGGATACTGCTTCCTTCCATTTAGCATTCAGATATTCTCAAGAGCTCTATTATGTAAATGAATGATACTTCTAAAAATTCTACAAAACCTCTGAATTTCTAGACAGTTGTTACTGAAATGCCACAGATGTTCATTTCAAAGGCCATAAATAAGGTTGCAAAGACATTTTAGAAGTTACCTAACCTGTCTTTTTATGCCAAACTAATATTTCATAGCAGTAACTGTCAGAAGCCAGCTACTTCATGAATCTTCTGGTTGGCACCAGGTATTTCTTTGCAAAAAAAAAAAAAAAAAGACAGGATGCAGTATTCACTTAATAATAATAATAAAAAAACCTCCCACATTCTATTTCCAATCAAACAGGCTCTTTACATACAAAAAATAATTTGAGATCAGGCAACCTATAGGCAACATATGTTCAGAATATGCTAATATACTGGACAAACAACTGGGGATTGATAAATACATAGTTTTTTCTACGCACAAAAAGTGTTCTGTTACCATGTAAACAGTTTTAGGAGGTGACAGCAATTACCAGCCGTAAGATCCTTTGCTCCAGCAATTATTCAACACATATGGCCACAGGCTGTGGGTTGCAGAGAGATTAATTATCCTAGGATAATGCAAGTTGGAAAGGACCTCAGGAAATCTCTACTCCAGCCTTCAGCTCAGTGGCGGTTCAGCTATGAAGTCAGACTAAGTTACACAGGGCTTTATCCAGGCAAGTCATGAAAACCTGCGATGATGGAGACTACAGAACTATCTGATGGTCTAATTATGTGATCCTGAAAGGCAGTTCAAAAGGATTGTGATCTTCACAATCAGAAGATGGTTCGATGGCATTAAAGTCATGAGAAGGTATACTGCCTTTCCTTTTTTTTTAGGCACAGTTTGCAGGGGATCTACACGAAAAAGAACATCTTATTTCATCAGACAAAGGATATATTAACACAGTGAGGAACGAGGCATTTTGTAACTGCCAGCATCGTCCTGAACATTTTTCAATCCGTTAAACTGGTCTTTCCAGACAGTTCAAGCAGATGGACTGATCATGTTTGGCACTTACTGCAAAGACATCAGTCAATTGCAGGAACCTTCAGAGGAGGTCAGGTTAGACACAACAGTCTAACTAAATCATCCTTCAAATCAACTCAAACTTCCTGGTGCAGCTCAAACAAAACAGAAGCAGGTATTTACCTGCAACTCTGGAAACAGCTCCTTGGCATCTACCTCAAACGACATACAGCATAACTAGAAAAAGGTACAGAAAGGAGAAAAGAGGAATGAAAAGGGTAGAGAGAATATCAACACACAGGGAGGAAGAACAGCTGTACAGAGTACTGTGCAATTTGCACAGGAAGCAATTATTTTTCCTTTTTGCAGGCGAGAACTAGAAGGTGGCAACTGAAACGTACGGACAAGTTAGAAAAGCCAAAGACCAACTCCTACTCTTTATAAGATTTTTTCATACGAAGGTAAAACTTAATAGAAGAAAAAACTCTAAATGGATTCTGTAAGCAGCACACAATCTGTGAAACCCCCACACAACTGGAGGTCAGGGCGTACATGGGAAGAGGGGGTCCTTCCGCGCACATCAGCCCCTGGACATCACCGGGCCACTGCTGGTTACAGTGTACTGAAGACAACAACGATTCAGTCTGACCTTTTAACACTGTTTTCATGTTATGTTCCAAACACCTAGCAGTCACAGAACACTTGCATTAAAGAACAAAGACCACTATTGATTGATGCCAGTCATTCCACTATTTAATGTTCTTAACCCCAAGTACTCTTCCTTCATCTGCCTTCCGACAAGTCCTTCCTAATTTTATAAACATCGTAAGTCACTGAAATACTTATTTCACTAAAGTTGCTAACAATGGTGGTGGCAGAAGCCTTACGAAGTAGTGAAATGTTTTTATCTGGCACCAGTCACATCAGAATAGCAGTAAGCTATGAATAGCTCAAGACAATTTAAACCTACATTGATTCAATGATCGTAAGAATGTTTACAACTGTCACATTTATTTACAAAAACAGAGCACAAAAATGGTTTTCTTCTGAGCTGACCTAGAAATTCTAAGATTAAACATAGTTTTGCTAGACAAGCATAAAGGGAAATAAAGTTTATAATGGAAACTTGCTACTGTACTAACTTTGAAAGCTCAGACCTTCCACTCACGTACGGCAAAGCACACAGCTAAGACTAACACCCTCTTTTTACTTAAAAGATAGGTTATCCAAAACCCATGTTCATTAAGCCATTTCTCTCTCCACCCCCTCTTGATTTATCTATTAGTTTTCTCCTCTTTCCCACTTCCCAGCTCACAGAAGTCTTCTGCTCAGTTAGCCATTAATCCCCTGCAGCTTCCACTTCCTAAATACCATCCATCTCCTGACCATGGCCCCATACCTGGGCATTACCACCCTACCACCTTACCTTCTACTCCCTGCTTTCAGTTGGGCCCCCACCACCTACCTGTGACACCTTCTCTCCTGCAGCAGCCTGCTTCCCCACTACATGCTCCTATGAAATTAATACATTAAATTTTCACTCTGGGGTTTAAGGGATCCAGTTTCTGTGACCCTCATGGATTTCCTTAGATCTGTTCAGGCAGGCAGGGCAGACAAGGTATCAGACAAGGTATTGACTCTGTTCATGGTGAGCAGCCATCTTATCCACGCCTCCGCTCCAAGAGAGAAAGGAAAGCCATAGGGTTACACCAGCACATGCTCAAGCACACCAACCTTACCAACATGCTGGGCCAAGTGATGCTGAGCAAATCACAAGCTCGTGCAGCTCCTTCCTGCTTGCTGTAGGAATCCACAAGCTGAGTTCTGCACAAGAAGCAGTGTACACACACACTGGGACCCATCTCCTACACACACTGGCACGCGGAGTGCAACAGGAGGCTGGGTTCATGCACACACCCCCCCCCAGAGAAGGGACCCTGACTGGAAAGGTCCTACCAGCATCCCCCAACACCTTCACTTATTCCCTAACATCTTTACCCAGCTTACCACCAGGATCCTTTCTTCTCAAACTTCATAAAGCTATATTTAACAGAATAGGGTCCTAAGACTTGCAAAGAAAGATTTAAGGATTGCTAGAAACTGTGAGAAACCCTGCACAGACAAAAAACAAAAAACAAACAAACAAAAAAAACTAATGTCCTTCAGCAGCTCAAACATCACCCTGGTTATGAAAAGCCTAATGCTGTGAGAA
Organism: Alectura lathami; assembly: GCA_013399715.1. Taxonomy (NCBI): domain Eukaryota; kingdom Metazoa; phylum Chordata; class Aves; order Galliformes; family Megapodiidae; genus Alectura; species Alectura lathami. Next base: position 27,188 of record VXAV01004489.1, read on the forward strand.
AGCCACAGTAAGAAAGGCAAACTGCAGAGAAAGAAAACACATGGCACTGGCAACATCATAGGAGTCTGTGTACGGAGTCTATTCAAATGTTTTGTTGAATCACTCAGTACCATTACAGAAAGGAGCATTTGCAGAAGGATTAGAGTACACTCCCACAGAACATATTTCTAATTTTCTAAGACACTCAAACTTTCTGAATACTTGAAATGTGTAAGTTACTCAAATTCCATAACTGAAAGATATTAAAAAGAACTTTTCAAACATCAGATAAGACAACACTTTCTCCATCTCAGATCAAGAAGCTCCTGCAGTAATGACCACTACAGCTGACTAAGTATGTGAACCATCCCAATGAGGAGACCCTAACACAACCAGAACAACTGCAATATTTGGCAAAGATCAATGCCAAGTGCGTTACTGATTTAATCAAAACCAATGGTCCTTTAAAACTTGAACACAACTTGAAAAACATTTCACCTTAGTGTTAAACAGCCAACATTCACAGAACAGTCATTCAGTTACCTGCTTCATTGCTCTGTTTGGCTTCCAGGCAACTGTCAAGCTTGTTCTATCAAAAAAGAAGCTCAATATTTTGTCTATCCCAAGTGCAAATTAAAACCACCCAGAAGTGGCAATGCAAAGAAATAAAATTGAATTGCAGATGCCATTTCACATTTATAGGAGTTATCTAAAAATATTGACTGAGAAAGTCTCTAATGAATTATGGAGTGAAGGTTAAAAAAGACTTCCTTAAAAAATGAGGACAAAAGGTTTGTGTGGGACCAGCTAACGTTTTTCTTCAGAACACTTTGTTTTACCCATAGGAGGGGTTACTAACAACCTCTTCCCACTGAAGAAAGAGATTCTCTTTCCAATTCTCCAATTAACTCATAATAAGAGACCAGCAGTTCTACTGCACTCAGCATAAATTGGAAAAGGGTGGGGAAGTTTGGAAAATATCTCAGATTCAAAAGAAAGAAGGAAAGAAGCACGTGAACTGCTCCAGCCCTGAGGCTTCAAGGTACCCACACGTAACACAAACCCTGTTTAACCCACTCGGAGAAGGCCACCTGTTTACAGAACCCTCCACAGCACAGCGTAGCCTGCAGCTTCCAGTGCATTCCCTGATCTAACGTGGTGAGTCTCAAGCTATTACAGACTACTTTAGGGACCACAGAGCTATAGCAGATGCATATGAGCTTTGTAAGTCTTTTAATTAACAACCATCATAAAGCTACGTAATAGTCCATGAAGGTTACTGAGGGTAACAACGGCCTGCTCACCAAGTATTTACTTATTTAGGGAACAGTAGGCCCCAAAGGTCCATCCTCAGCTCCACCAGCTCATATCTGGTATCAGAGGTCACCGTTACGTCAAAGTTTCAGCTCTGACTCAGACTCAATTTACATTTATGAAGAACCACAACAGCAGAGCTGCTCTGGGATAATGCACCTAATGCTGCCCAGTCTGAACTTCCCTTTCAAAAAGCCTTTTCATATTATATTTCAGCTTCAGAGTACTCCTCAAACCCTCACCTAACATCCTCTACTTAAAAGCAAAACCAAAGTTCTATGGTAACAAAATCGAAATACACCAAACGGGGAATGTTCTGAACAAGAAACATCACTGAAGCTACTCAAAACCCTACATTCCTGTACTCAGGAAATTCCAAATTCTTCTTTTATGAAAGACACAAGCAAAAAGACTACAAAAATTTAGTATGGAATGCAATTTCTGAAACTTCATGTAGAGACACCAGAAATAAAATGTTGTTGTAACCCTTTTCATCCACAGTAGTCCCATCACAAGAGGAGCTGGCCAACTTGTAAAGTGACAGAAATCCAAGATACATAACAAGTACTGCTCCTGAGGGACTTCAAAGTCCTAGTTCCAAGAGAATAAGTATGATCATCTACCACGACAACATGAACCCTCTAACTTCAGGGTTTCTCAGCTAGGAGGCACAGTCTAGGTTAAAGAAAGATTTCACTTTAGCACACAGTAAATTCAGAATTTACAAGTAGCTTGTTTTCCATTAGAAGAATATTTCAGAGGAAGATTTTCGACCAGCTCTACTTGGACGTTGAAATAAAGATAATACACTTCTTGAACTTTTCTGGAGTTTGCTCTCTCTTTTACTACTTCTGCATGGGTGGCATTCAAATACCATGCCAATGGTAGCAACACAAAAGCTTTGAGAAATAAAACTGCTTTGAATCCAGCTTTCCCAAGCAGCGGTTTCTTCATTGCCTTCTGTTCTTTCTGATACATGTCAGACTGCTTTACGTATGTTCTCAGAAGTCACAGATGACAAACGTACTGGAAAACATTCTGGGCCTGCTGGCATCACAGGACATCACTGAGGTCAATTATCTCCAGGTCACATTAATCACCTTCACCAAATGTACATGGCAGTATAATAAAAATGGTGGAGACTTCATGGTCTGGTCATGAACCATGGTTTTGGAGATGTAAGAAATACAAGGTGGTTCAGTTTTCCTTCACAGATGAGGACAAGGAAAAACAGCTGTCAAACGTATAGCTTGAGATGGACCAGATAAAGTGGAACTTGGAAGAACTCAGTTTTGGTTATCGGTAGGATTGGGTAAAGCAGTTTACACCAATCTCCTGGTATAAATCATACATTGCATTGCATAATTATCAGAGCCCACTTCGAGCATTTGCACAGCATGATGCATCATGAAGCGAGAATACTTGAACACTTGCTTTGAGTAGCCATCTCAACAGTGACATAAAGAATCACATTTTGTATGTACATAAACTCAGATGTCTGTCCTGAAGTACTTAACATGGCAGCAAGAAACACCAAAGAAAAAGAAACAGAGGACAAAACCACAACCCAGTGCATAACTACTTTGCCAGAGTAAGTAACCACTATTTTCTGTGCACCACTTCAATCAGCCTTCCTTTGAGGGACTCATTTCAGTTTTATTGACATCTAAAATCCATGTCACAGCACTGCACTTCCACCTTGCACAAAATCCTTTCACTTGAGAAGGTAAGTCCTCTTCCATATCTTCATTTTCAGCCAGCTGAGGGCATAACCAACAAATGCAGCTCAACAAAGCCTGAACTGCTGCTGAAAAAGTATCTGATTTTTCACCCTACGGCAGCTCGCCATCACTCACTCTTGAGCCCACAGCAGCATTTGCATAGGGAGCTAGACAAGAAAGTGGTCCCTCTGAAAGCCAGTTGTCAGTTCCTTCATCCAATTCCCTAAGCAGGAGAATAAATTTCAGCAGCAGCGCAAAAAGGGAAGTAACATGGTTGGGACAGACAGCAGAAGGCAGGAGTATCCCTTCAGTGATAACCCCACACTTCAACCGACAAACTGACTTCAAAACCACAGCCTGAATGGTAAAGGCTAGAACTACACAGTTACTCTTCAGGATGAAGAGCTCAAAAGAGCTAAAGGAGAAAAAAAAAAGGAAAAAATGAAAGCCCACATTTGGTGACATACACTGAAGCCATTAATGAGCACAGTCTGCTCAGAGGACATAAAAGACATAATGCTTAAGGTATCACACACTACATTCAGCACTAACATGAGCTCTCTGTTTTGGAACTAATCAATGATTAGCCCGATCATCACAAATGTGAATTATTTAAACCTGACAGGACAGGCACAGCATCTTCTTCTGATTCTCTGAAGCAATACCAAGTTCTTCCAGAGGTGTCTGCTAGCCTATTGTTAGCCAGCACAAAGCACAGACAGAACATAATAACCTAAAATCATAATTTGTCACCCACTTGAAACCTACTACAAACGACAGGCAAAGACAATTTCTCTTGAAATAGGGGCTGTTGTGAGTTGTATTTCATAATGGACTTGACCACAGTTGCGACAGAACTCCCACTTTTTAAGTCAAGGAGCTCCTGTCCAAAGTAACAGCTCTTGGATCTACAGAAGGGAGGACAGAGAGCAGAGTAACAGTACACACTGTTCAGGTGCACTTGGACCCTTAAAACTTAGTAAGAACTTTTTCTGCCAGTTTCCACGTCAAGGATTGTTGTTTCCCTTCCCTTGCAACCTCTTGCTGACCTAAATGGTAAAGTTGCTGCAACAGATTACCTGCCTCACAGCTATGATGTTTGACGTCCAACACTGTTTTTAAATGTTCTAAGGAAGAGCACTAGCAGACTGAGGAGCATGGGGCTATCATAACCTTCACAAGGAAGGTAACACACTGTTCCCTATATGCAGTCTCTCTGCAATGAATCACAGTATTTCGAATTTTTGAAAGCAGCTAGAATCACCCCTAAGGACTTCAATATCTCCTTACAGCTATTCTCAAATCCAAAGAGGTACACTACAAACTACAAGCAGTATGTTTATATAAACCAGATAATTTATAACGAAGGATAATGCAAGTTTTAAAATTTCACTCCTTTATGCTGACCTAAAAGGTTCATTTTATGAATTCCTAATGCATCTACCATCAATATTCTCCTACAAAAGACTCACTACATCTTGCCAGGCACTCACATCAAGTCACGCAACTAAACAGAGATCCTACCAGGGAGGGGCAGGAGAGGACAAAGAACAGTATAGGAACCTCAGACACCTATACACATTTCTGTTGTTCCTATTCTTTTAGCTGAAAGTAAAATTGCTGCTTAAATATACACATATATTCCCTGGTACTGTTGGAGATAACTGCACCTATTTAATAGAGCAACTTCAAGCAAAAATCTCAGGCAGATCAAAGTCAGTAACTGAGTTACTGTAATACAGTCTTTAGATAAGAAAACCCCTCGAAAGCTGGAATTTCACTTAGGAATATCATCATTCTATAAAGAAGAACAAACACAGTTTCAAATATTGGGTGGAAGTCAGCAAGAGTAATGCAATGTATGCTTAGTTTATCATTGACCCTATTTATAAAGTATTTGTCCAGCAAACCTGACTTTTCCAGCCAATCCCAAAAACTTTGAACACATCCCTTCCTAGAGTGGGAAATTCTTATGTTAGAATTAAAAACGCTTAAAAAAGAAAAAGATTACTGAAGTTTATTCTTACAGAATATTACTGCAAGAAGCTTCTCAACATAAAAGAAAATAAATTTTGTATAAGAGTAAAAAAAATCCCAACTTGTTCCAAGATCTCATTGACACAAACAGGAAACGTTGGTCACTACTCAGACATAACTGCATATTCATTCTGATAATCTGAATGCCTCAGATCAACGTTTCCAGAACCGCAATCTATGTAACGCGGCAGGGTGGCACAATTTTAGATAATACATCCTGCCACATCTGTAGTGGTTGTTGGGAATCACACATCTAAAAGCAGAAACACCAGAAAAGCAGGTACAGAAGTTACGACGATTGTTAAACTTTCAAAAGCACTGCAAAAAGGCTACATATGCCTCCGACCTGCACAAATACTGAAACTGATGTAATACTGGTTGACATACTGGCTACTAGATAGTGTTTTCCAAATTCAATCACTGTATAGAACTATACACTTATCTAATCTGCTAATTAGATTTTAATCCTTCAACAAGTATTTGAAATACCACTTCTATTTCCTATAGACCAATAAAATAAAATAATTTAATTCCTGGCAACCAGGAGAACTGGAAACTTAGTTTTCTCAGCTAGTAAGCTTCACAATGCTGATAGCTCACGGCCAGCACAGGAGACATAGCAAGAATACAATGGGCAACTCTACTCTAGGTCTGCTCGACTGACCTCATGCAGCCAGCCAGTGGGTTTCTCCTCAACTAGGTCCTACGTGGCCTCCTGTAAAATTCTTAGCCATCTCTTCAAGTAACCTTGGAGAGATTGAACATACAAAGCACTGTAACTCCAGAGAGAACCAATGAGAAGTCTTTTTGCCAGCAAAACTAGACATATTTCATAAGGAGCTGGGAGGAAAATTCAAACAAGAGGAAATGATTATGGAAGAAGAGAAAAAAGAAAATCTTCACTGTAACAAGAGACGAAGGCAGTCTGGAATGTGCAAAATTGTTTGAATCATCATGGTAATATCAGGCTGACCTCATCACAGGTATCTTTTATTACACACATTAATCCACTTTCACCTTCAGATGATCAAAAAGATGTGTTCTTTCCTCTCCAAGGCAGGTTGCTGTAATTTAATCTACCTGTAGATGTGCTTAACAGCACAGAAGCTGCAGCTGACAGATGACTGAGTGAAAGTCTCAAACAGGAAAAGTGGACATGGTCCAGTCCTGCACATGCTTTAATGACCCAGGGATTCTCTGTTACCTTCCAATACATATTCAAACCTCATACATTAATCTCTAAGTGTAATAGCTATAGGTTTTTTTTTTTTAAACCTTCAAGAAAATCTGACACTCTGTGACACTACACTACAGCAGTACATGATGCCAGATGGGTTAAAACACAAAACCAAATTCAGCTTCCATGGCAGTATTCTCTGCCAAGACCCCAATCAATTTTCTTCATCAAGGAACTATGTGGTCTTACCCCAACCTATTGATGCTTGGCTGAAAATATAATGCTTAAGGATAGAGTCTTGCTCAAAGAATTCTTCAATAATAGTTTGCTTTATTTCCCCTGATTGTTTATCATTCTCCTCCCTCTACTACGGACCTAAAAGACAAGAGAATTACAAAAGCCTGTTCTGGAACGCACGGCTGACAGCTGAGAACACACTCAAAGTTCTTTTACCGTGTTTAGATTCTAGGACAAAAAGCTTCCCTGAAATGCAAAAACTGATTTTCAGTTTTGACAGCAATAAGCTTCAATAAAATTTCTGATTATCTAGAAAATAATAAAAAGACAAAAGGTTCTCTTTTTCTTATGGAATTGTTATTATATCTACTGTCTGACAGATTCTAACTGCTTCTCTGGACCAATGTGTTTTAAAACTTGCTTGCTGAAAGACATAACCCCGCTTCAGCTAATAGGATGCATTCAGGTTAGTTTGTATCTATTATATGCTTTGTAACCAAAACCGGGAGATTCATTTTTCAAGTAGCTCTTAAATGGGTAGAAAGGAAATTCAGATTCAGCAAAGGAAGTATTTCTATTGATCTACATAATTGGAAAAAATAAAAATGCTAAAGAGACATTCATCCCTCATCAGTCAACCCTCAAAAACACTAACAAAAATTAAATTTGTGAATATTCAAATTATTCAAGACACACACTTCTCTAGAGGAATACTTATTCTCACATCAGATGAAAAATATTCTAACTTCATGTCTGGATATTTCATTTCCAATTAAAAAAAAAAAATTGATTTCTTCTCATTCTAAGGATCCATGCCAATCTATACCTAGCTAACTCTTCACTGCAACTGTCATCTTCCAAGCAAGCCACTGCCTTCTCAACCCAGAAGTTCATAGGAATATCTAATGATGCATCCTGATCCATAGGACATTAAAAAAATGTATATCTGGTGTAAGAAAGAAAAGTAAGCCTGGTTTAAGAAAGAAGAGCAGAAATGTTTGCTATTCGAATACCACAATTGGAAGAACTCAATGTCAGACTGCAGTCCCTTTTTCAACTTCAGTGCTATTCAAATCATGAGCCATTTTACTGGAACATAAATTCTAGTGTAGTTATAAACAAGGTAAAGTGGTGAGGAAATTCTATGAAGTGTTCCCAACAGTCAAACAGAAGAAACACTTTTGGAAAGCAAGTATGCACACTCCAGAAAAGTGCAATATTGTTGACAAGAAACTTGTCAGGTATTCAATTAACTTGACACTGCATTTAAGAATAACAAACAGCAACTGCTGTCAGTTACTGAAAGCATTACAGACAAATGCTATCACTCAGCTTTTTAAGCATGCACACAGGCATGCACAGACAACTCTTCACCAAAAAGATGACTAAAAAAGTTCATCTTCAAGCTGAAGAGGAGGCAACTCACCCACACACAATGCTGAACCCTTAAGAAAACCCTGAACAATACAACACCAGATTCTGATTGTTCCTTTAGGAATTAGACACAAAATCTTAACTTTCAGCATGATCAGGTGTATGCACACGCAGATAATTACTTCAAATATATGTGCAGTTCTTGCAAAGCCACCTACCATCAAGATCTAAACTTTATTCCCCATACTTTGTGAAAAAATTGCAGTAAGTTTGTTACACATCCTACACATTAAGCTTCTAAACTACCAGCTATCACCACTGAGCACAAAATCTGGCCTGCATTTGAAAGAAACATTCAGTCAGAACTGGTGCTCAGATCCTCCTCATCAGATACTTCCCTCAAAAGAATTCTTCCTGCTGCAGTAAGCAAACACAGCAGCAGCAGATTCCTAGACACAAGTTTAACAAGCAGAAGCTTACAACACAGAACTAGCACACACCTCCCAGCAGTGGGCTGACTTCTTCTCAGCAGAGTGAGAGGAGAGAATAGGAAGAGGAAAAAAAAGAAAAAGCAAACAAAAAACACTTGTGGGTTGAGATATAACCACAGTTTAATAACCAAAGAAAAAAAATGAAAAAAAAAGGGATGCAAGGCAATGGCTCACTGCCTCCCACAAATAAGACAAACGTGCAGCCAGTCCCCAGATGACAATTCCTACCAAAACTCCCATTCCCTCCCTTTTGCTGAGCACGAGGCGCAAGGCCATATGGCACGGCATATCCATGGGGTCTGCTGTCCCAGCAGAGTTCCCCCAGCTCCCAGTGCAGGCTGAAGCACAAACTGGGGAGGCCATGAAGTGGTGCAGGCAGCACGCAACAGCTCAGCTCCTTCACCACTGCTGTTCTGGTCACAAACTGCAATCAGAAGAACCAAACCAGCTGCTATGGAGAAAATTAGCTCCAACACAGCTGGACTCAGCACACTCTCAAAAAAAAAAAAAAAAAGAGAGATAAGCCCATATCTGCTAAGTCCTAATGCAGAAAACAAGAAAGTCTAATGCTGGCTAAGTAACAGGAGGACACTTAGCTGGCTTTGACTGATTAGGCACTAATAAAACTAAGACTCCCTCCTCCTCGCTTACCAATATACTGTATCTGTCCAAATACAACAGCTATCATTTTTTTTTCCCCATAGTTGTCACAACTAAAACACTAAGTAATGCACTAGATTAATTCCAACTGGGAAGCAGTACAGTACTTCATTTTGAAGCATCTTCATCACTCTTACTTACCAGCCAGTAAAGAATACGGATTTCCTGAGTAATGTGAGTGCTTAAAAAGAAAAAAGTGGAGAGGGGTTCCTCTCCTCTTTGTCACATCTCCCCTAGCTTCCTTTCAGCTTGTCCTCTTCAGAGCAGGCCTTTGTTTCACTTACCCAGGTGCAGAAAGTTTACAAGAAACAGGCCATCTCGAAACCATGCCACGTTGCAACATTCTCTCTATGATGAGTAGAATCCCACTGCTCTTGCACTAAAAGCAACAAGTTATTCTGTTCAGTGCTTGAGATGCCTCAACTGTAAACTGGAAGTCTCACACACAGCCTGCAGATGCTGCTAAAGCAGGAATCACATTTAAATATCCCATAAAGGCAACGCAGTTGTAATTAGCACTTAAGAGATTAGTGTAGATCAAACATCCACCTGGCATTTACCCCAGACTAACCATTAAAATTTGTACCTGCCTCCTCCACTATGAAATGCTGAGTACGGGCTGAAACAACGTGTAAGGAAGGCTTCTCTCCCAGTACAGACTGTCAGATGTGGAACTGCCAGAGTAAAATCAAGCATCTACAAAAATAAAAACTGGAAAGAACCATTTGCTGAACAGAAAGTCCATGGTGCACCACCAGCCTGCGTACTGAAGACAGCGAGCCTATAAGTTAAGGACTAGACATAACCACATGATGCAAGAAAATTAACAGCAGAAGGATATGCAAAAAGCCCAACAGCCTCCTTTCCTGGTGTGATGAACAACATCTCACAACACCCACAAATATCAAAGGTCCTGAAAATGGTTAACGCCTTTCCAGTCACAAAGATGTAGTTCACAAGGCATACCATTAATCATCTTCATGGGCCATCACAAACAACAACAACAAAAACAGACAAAATACAGTAATTTAGGGGTGGAATTTATTTGTGCATAATGCAGGGCGGCTAACAGCTTTGTCGTACCACCACACACCTGTGTGCTCCTGCACACCCAGGCTTATGTAAGCGCAATTTAGAGGAAGAGAATAGTTGTGTACTATTTAATGTATAATTTTTATGTCTGAAATGTGTGTGTTAAATTTTTCCACAGTAAAGTTTTATTAATAATTTTGAAACATAAGAAATTAGTGAAATTGGCATTTTACATGCACATTAGCTGTGGAAAAAAAAAAAGCAGTTAACAGCAACACATAATAAGACAACTGATATTTTTACTTTACTAAACTTCAGACCAAACAGCATGCAGATGTTGCCTATGCAGAGGAAACTGACCCACACCGCTACTGGAGACCAGCTTCCCCTTCCCCTACTGCTGCAACACATGCAAACACGTGCTGGAGTCATTTGCTCTGAGTAGACAGATATTCTGTCTGCAACACTTTGGATGGTCAATTCAGCCTCCCACAGAAAAGACGTTACATGTGGCTTTCTTGAGATAAGCGCAGCAGTAACTACTTCACTATCAAAAAACTGCTGAATACCATAAAAAAAAAAGTAAAACTATAATTTTCAGTTCTATGATTACATACTCCACGATTAACCAGCAATACTTTCTCAGATATATATAATGCAAAGTTTTGCAGGAAAAACCGCTTCCTGAAGGAGAGGAAGAAGAGTTACACTTAAAAACTTAGAAGTGTCACTACAAAGGCTCTGAAAAAGTTTTTGTCTGGTTTTCCTACACTAGGCAGCTTAAGATGAAGGAAGGAATTACACTACACTTGAAGTTATTCATGCATAAATAATACAGACTACAAATTAGCCATGTTAGAGGAGCAGGGATAACCACGCTGGCTACATCCTGAACCATGAAAAATCAACACCTCTCAGTCAATGCATATCTACAAGGCTGCTTCCAGATGAGCACGTTCTCCAAAGGACCCAAAAGCAGAATTTACTGGCAAGCACAGCAACGGGGCACTTTACTGCACGCCATAGTGCTCAGAATTCCCGCACTCCTCCTCCTGCACCTTCTGTCTTCTGCTAGCCCATAAATTACGTATTAACACGAAAAAGAAGGACCAGAAAGGCAGGCAATTATGAAAGGAAGAATTTTTCATCACAGACATTACACACTTTGTTGTTATTAGGCCTCAAACATTTGAGAAAAAGCACGCCTTTGTCAAGGTTTCAACACATCCATACATCATTCTTCAACTGCAGTGTGAATTCCCAGCAGACGCCTCCTCATGTTTCACTCATTTGTTCCAGACATTTTTCAGCAAAACCTGGGAGCTTTTGAGTTGACATGCAGGCTACTCCTGAAACTTTAAGAAGGGAAAAAGATGCAATTTATTTTTTTAAAGCAGAAAAAGATACCAAAAAGACTTTTCAAAACCTGGTAATTTTTTACATATGGAAAAAGGAAAAAAAAAAAAAAAAAAACACCTACCCACAACCTTCTGCATCACAAATTTCACAGCCACATTTTAAGATTAGAGAAAATGCCACCTAAGTTTCAAAAGCTGTATATGACTATTATTTCAACATACTTCAGGTGACCCTTCTTTCAGGGAAGAAGGAACTAGTTACAGCTCAAGTAAATATTTTTTCTTATTGACGACAACTATATGAACTGCAGATAGGTGCCATGTCTCTACAGCTGCTTCAACTTGTTTCGCAGTGGCACACTGCGGAGAGGAATAGCTGTGAGCACTGCTGTATTTCAACAGATTCCCAACCTCTATTAAGAGAGAACTCCAAAAGGAAAAAAGAAGAAACCTTACACATACAAAAAACTTCAGTGGAGAGATGGTTACGGAGCACCTAGCAGCCTCTCAGTTCCCTATGGGACAGAGAGCTGCACGGTGTCTGGAACAGCCACAGTGAATAAACCGGTCTATGCTTGTCTCCTCACTGTCATTTGCGAATCAGCTAACTGTCAGTATTTATCACTCCATTCTTCTGGCAGTGGTGACCTCAGATGCTTCAGAAGTTCCACATAATAACTTCCTTTCACTGCAGCTTTGACCTATCCTACCACAATACTATTTTTAACTCAATACAGCAAAGTATTTCAGTGAATATTTTTCGTCCTGTAGCAACAGGCTACTGCCCTGCTCTAGAAGGATGAACATGACTCCCCTTGCCCATCTTTTCTGAAGCAATTCCAAACATTTCCACAGGGATGCTCCCTCAGAAATTGCAGTTATGCATTCTGTTCCAGTGAATTACCTGCTCCTCCAAGGACACCGCGCTTGCCACATTATGCGAGCGTGTGTCAGCATATACCCCTTGCAACCCATCTTGACCTTGGAATACAGAAATAGTTACGTATACATAGAAGACACAAACAGAAAAGGAACCATTAGTGGAAAAAAAAAAATAGCAGCCAGTCCACATACATAAAACACATTTTAATAAGATCAAACTTAGGAAAAGAAAAGGGGAAAAAAAAAAGAAAAGATGACCATGACCAGGAAGCATTTGTGAAGGCAGTTAGTGTTCAGGCGCTCAGGATGGGGCTGAGGCATGCTCTGTTTGTTTTATGGCAGCAGGACGTGCACACCCCGAACCAGCGCTGCAGCAACTACCAGGCAACAAGTCCTGCTACAGCTGCTGATGGCCTCGCACTGTTATGAAAGCAGGTTCCAAAGAATACCCAACAATCCCCTAGGAACACTGAGATCAGCTATCCATCACTGCCTGAATCTTTCTGTAAAGCCATCCGAAGAGCAAAGGCTTGTCCACCCATGTGTACATGCAAGCAAGGCAATCCTGACACAATTTACATGGTGCTGTGCCATTTTCACCAGGGTTTCACATCGGAGAATAAAAATTTACCCCCTAAATCCTCAAAGCTAAGTTATCAATGCAGTTACCAGTGACTTTCTTGAGAAAAGCAGTTTTTCAGGTAAACTTGCTCCTATGCAAATTCAGACTAATAGCTTTTATTTTATTCCAACAGGATAAAATAATCGAGCATTCAGTTAAACAAGGAGGACATTGTTGGCTTTAGGTTTACAGCTTTCAGCTGAGCTTAAAGCTCACATACCTGCCCTTGCCTTTCCCTTACACTTCGTGCAGTTTCACAGTTATAATTTATAGGCCTTTTATTACTTTCTCTGCTTGCTGTCAAGAGAAAGCCTCACACAAATGTCATTGGGAATCAATTCTGCTAGAAGTAAAAACTGTATAAAAAGAATTGCATAAAATGAATTTGTTTTGCTCACTTTTAAGAGCAACAACAAAAAAAAACCTGATACTTGAAAAATAATCTTTAGTTTTAAGTTCTAAAAAAAAAAAAAACACTGAAGACAAAAAGCTTTACTTCGTGTACGACTAGTGCAAGGAGACACAAAAGCAAAATACAGACCTTAGTGATTCACATCTAACAAACTTCAGAAACCGTATGCTAGTTTGTGCACATAAGCCCTCTACCCTACAGGTGACATTATCATCCTCATCATCCTTCTTGTCTGATGTTTCAACCGCAAAATCTCAAGGGAACCATGAATACCCATGACGCTGTGATCAGCTGCCTCTTCCACGCAAAGAAATATCGCATTATCTGTAGCACACAACACCACTGCTCTCAGTAAAGTTGGATGATTTACAGTTCTGGTGTACACCAGTGCAAAGCTGGATTCTTTTAGGCCCAAGATGAATTACTAACTTTTGATATACTAGGAACACTTGCACTGTATATTCTTTCTAGGCATACGGAATGCTCCCTAACTTGAAATCTTTACAGCCCAATGCCCACAAATTCAGCAGATTTACCACACATTCATGGGAAAACGGGGCTGAAAGATCACCCAGTCTATCTCATCTTCCTCAAAGCAAGACCATCCTACAGATGCTGTCCCGGTATGCCTAACACTTTGTGCAACTGTTCAGGTGAGTTGGAAGAGAAATGCGCACAGGCGTGTCTTCACAGCCAACAGGTGGAAGCACACATCATTGTGAGCATCTACTGACTTTAGTTGGAAGCCATGGCAAGCTCCACCTGGAAAAAAATGGGATTACAAGAATACAGCCCGAAAGAGAAATGAAGCATGTTATTGCAGCAGGTGTACATATACAGATACACCTCCAACACATTAAAAAATTAATATTAAGCAGGAGAACTACTCTTTATTCATCATCAACCAGGTAACATATTTTAGATGCACTGCACTGTCAAAGAACATACAACTTAGCAGTTTCCCCCCCCTCCATTCTGTGCTCAGGAGCAAGCATGGCTTCAAGATACTTCCACACAAATCAATGAACCATCTTCATTAGGTTACTTGCCACAACAAATTATTTCCCCTGATAGGGTTTTTTGCAGTGTGCATGTTTTTTATACTGATTATCCCTTCCAAAAGATAGCAAACATAAAATTGACCTCCACATCAGTTGAAATACACCTTGTTACAGCACCACGACAAACAATTAAGCTATAAATTCAGTAAAAAAAGAATTACATAATAAAGCTATTTCCTCATTTTGACCCACTTAAGGTTCAAGGCCCATTTCTGCTACAAGCACCTCCCTGAATCTGAAGACATTTTTCACACGCGTTAGTCTGAGAAGTCTTTTCAGAAAGGGCTGCTAAGCATCCTGAGCTCCGTAAGCACAATACAGCTGTGTCTGACAGCACACATCGAAGCAGAACAGCCACAGAACAGCCACAGGTAAGCTGTCGGAGCACAGCCACCACAGCTCTACCCAGGCCTCCTAGCCTGGAAGCCTTGGCCCCCACCTCCAGGTGCTCATCGCCCCCCAGACCCTACGCTGCCTTCCTTCAGACGCTATGAATCCAAACACCCCGCTGCCAACCTCACACCCAAAGTGTAACCCAAAACCTCTCCCCAACACCCAAGCACCTCCCCAGCCTCCTCCAACACCACGACAATCCCACCCCTGCCCGAAACCCACCACCACCTACCTGGCAGCTTCCTCGCCCCCCACACCCTTCCCTCCCAAAATCTCCTTCTCCCCCCC
>VXAV01004489.1:42986-59815 GCA_013399715.1 Alectura lathami
GGGGGGGGGGGCTGTGCGGGCGCAGCGGCGAAGACGGGGTGCCGTGTTTAGGGCCCTGCGCCTGCTTGGTGTTGTTTTTAGCCGCAAGGCTTCGTCTGGTCGCTAGTGTGGGCCTCTGGGTGTAGCTCGGCGTGTGTAGGTGTGTGTGGCACAGAACCACAGCAACCGAGCTCGGGGCGCGCTGAGCTCTGACGCGGAGCTCGGGGCGGAGCTCATCGCTCTCTGCAGCTGCCTGAGGAGAGGCTGCGGTGGGGGGGGGTCGGCCCCTTCGCCCAGGTGACAGTGACAGGACGAGGGGTAACGGCCTCAGGCTGCGCCAGGGGAGGGTCAGGCTGGATGTTAGGAAAAACTTCTTCTCAGAGGGAGTGGTCAGGCATTGGAACCGGCTGCCCAGGGAGGTGGTGGAGTCTCCTTCCCTGGAGGTGTTCAAGAAACGCGTGGATGTGGCACTCGGGGACATGGTTCAGCGGGCACAGCAGTGTGAGGCTGGCTGTTGGACTAGATGATCGCAGAGGTCTTTTCCAGCCTTAATGATTCTGTGATTCTATGATTCACAGCCTTGGCTTTGACCAGAAGAGGTGCATTGCCTCTGATGTCTCCCGGCCTCTTGTCAAGCAGTGTTTACTCCTGCGGCCTGCCCGACACCTCACCGGGACGCTGTGCTCCATGGTGCCCACACCGCTACCAGGGATGGAGGCAGCACAACCTCCCTTCCCATCCGCTTCTCTCCGTTTTACCCAATTCCAGCACTGCAGCAGCCGCGTCACACCAAAACCTCCAGCTACCAAAGCTGAATCCCATGTGTATTCATTCTGAGGCAGTACGTTTTATGGCAGAGTAAAAGTGCTTATGATGCAAGGGTGGCCTGCACTCCTGGACTACAACAGAGCCACAGGACTACTTTTTCTTTTTTTTTTTTTTTTTTTTTTTTTTTTTTTGGTAGACTACTTTTGTTTCCATCATTTCCCACGCCCCAGTGTTAACACAAGCTGTCAGTATTACTTAGTGATTGTTGAGGCTTCTTCAAGATCATAAAAAAGAAGAGCAGAGGGCCAAAACTGGAGGACTTGAGCCACTGACACAAGTGTCTGCTGATCATCTCGCTTGTATGATTTGAGGCCCACTGATTTGTCACTGATTTCTTGTTGTTTTTGGTTTTGTTTTAATTAAAAGGTTTTGCTGTACCAAGTCAAATGCCAAACCAAAGGCTATGGGTATAACATAATTATTGCTTTTATCACATGAGCATTTGCGTGAAGAAGAGATATCACAATAGTATTACAAGATCTATTCTGTGGAAATGTCTTTTATGAGTAGTAATTACAATGAAATCTTTACTAATTTAGTCCTATATAAGCCACTCAGGTATTTTGCAGAGGATTATGATGAAGATGACACGTAATTAACTTAGTTCATCCATTTTACCTTCTGTTAGTACAGGCACTGTATTAGCTTTCTCCCAGTTATTTGAACTCCCAAGCTTGATTGACAATCAATCAAAAACGGGTTCCAAAAAGCTCATCTAAAAAACTGTATACGGCTTACGCTGGCTTACTGATTACAAATTACATAGTTCTAAGAAAAAAAAAAATGCAGTAGTAAAGTACGCTATTAAAAGAAAGTATCTCTCCACTGTACAATAAAACTTTCCTCTTTCCCCCAAGTAATGTGTTGGCTGAACACATTTTTATAACATCATTTTTAATCATTCTTGTATTTCCTGCTAGTAATTTGATTGTTAGGTTCTCCTTGCACCTACATTCAATTCCCTCTTTCTTTCTGTTGGCAAAAATTGCTCACCATTACTTTTTTTTTTTTTTTTAATTCCTAGCTTTAATTAGCAAAGCAATATCATCCTCTGCTTTCTTATCTACACAGTGCACTTTCACAATTATTTTCCTTTTGCTACTACACTGCCACAGCATTCTAACTATGTTGATTTTTTTCCCCCAATTTCATTTTAAAGGTTAGCCGATGGAATGTTCATTAACAGCTCCTAGTTATTCCTGCTCTTTTTGGTTTGTGTCCTTTTCTGGAAAGCCCCAAAGGACTCATCATTTTTTTCAGTTTTGTGAAAATTACTTTTTAAAAGCAGTAGCTAACTATGTTATTGATTTATCTGCTTTTCTGTTTTATGTTACAAAATTGACCAAAATAGGATCACTTGTAGGTTAATAAGAATTTTAATTTTTGTTGATCAATTTAATGTTTATTAGGATCAGGCATATTATGAAATTCCTTGTATTTGACAGTGTCACTTTTCTAACTTACATGCTGAGATGTCTGTGTGAATTTAATGGTGTAATTTCAAACTAAAATAGATTTTTGTTATTAATTTCAGTTCTGATTCCCTATCACTGAACTGAACTAATAAGCTCAGTGTAAATCAAATTAAGAATGCCTATAACTGAACTTTGAGCCATTACTTTTTTATTTTTTCTTTTTTTTTTTTTACACTACTGCAGCGCTGATGGACAAAACCAAAACTTGAATGAAAAGGGTAGCAAATGACACATGTCAGCATCAGATTTCTTGGTGTTTATCCCCTGCACACTACCAAGAGCTGTTGTTTCAGAGGGGGGACTACACAGCTTGTTGGATCTCCACCTGGGAGACCCTAAAGTGCCATGTAACAGCCTTCTCATCTGCAATTTATTTTGCAGTACTGGAATATATTTTAAAAGTATTTATGAGTCATGTGTGGCTTTGTCAGGAGTTCAGAAGGCTGTAGCCTGCAGCCCTGTGTTTTGGCTGGTGAGATACATGCTTCCCATCACCTGGTTGTCACTGGGCACATCTCTCCTCCTATCCCAACTCCAGTGGCACCTGGCCTGAGAGCTGAAGGGCTAAATCTTTGGGATGTTCTGGTAAGAAGCAATGATGCAAAAGCAGGGGCTGTAGTCTATAAATAGTTGTTGTTTGGCTGGCAGTAAACCAACATTGTAACCCATCCCTCTTTATTCTTAAGCCAGTATCTGGCAGAATTTCTATTAACATTTGCTGATGAGCCACAGTTATCCTTACTAGATGTAGGAGACTTCAGAAGTCCTTGGATTTTTTGAAGTGCTGCCAGCCCCCTGGGAAGTTGAAATGAAAGGGAAAATAGCAAAGGCATGAATCTCAGACTCTCGCTTCATGTTGTGCTGGTTGCTGTTCCCATGACTGATGACACAGTGGGAGCAGGGCTTACCTCTTATGCCAGCAAAAAAAAAAAAAAAAAAACGTGATTAACAAACTGAATGCAAATGTCTTGGGTTAGCAGGTAAAACAAAGAGTAACTTTATTTAACAAGCAGGAGGTCAACTGCTATTCATTCTTGACAAATATATTGTAACTTGAATGTCCCAAGCTTGACTTATAACTGGTTAATCCTAGAAACTGTAAAATTCTGAACTGCGACCTGCTCTGAAACTTGGGACTTAGTGGGCAAATGCCAGTTCTACTGTTACAGCTTCATAACAAGAGACTGCTGAGCTGATTTTTCTCTTGACAGACAATCAGGTTAACAACGTGCAGGACTGACAGCAAGAATACAGAAGTTGTTTTCTAAAAAAACCAGCAGCTAGAAGGCTGCTAGCCGTAGTATAGCTTCACCGTCCACTGGTTTTGCCGGTCGAGCTTGTTTACATTCCTGTCCGTGTCTTCCACTCCCTTGCAGTGAAAGTTTGCCACTCCCAACTATGCCACTACAAGTTGGTGTCAGGTGGAGATGCTGCCTGGATCCCTGAAAGGATCTGGCTTCCACATGGGGAAAAAAAAAAAAAACACAGTTATTTTTAACCCACATAATTTCAGGGATCTGTTGACAAGGCAGCCTCACAGATGGGCGGTGTGTCGTTACTGACGGAGCACTGAGGTCTTGTAGTGGACAAGGCAAATGGAGACAGGGATTTCCTAAGGCCAAGCCATCCTTAAAGTCATGCTGCTGAAGTGCTGCATTAGACATTTGTAATTAAAAGCAATTTGAAGGAACAAACAAAAGGCGCAGAGTGACGGCAGGAGGAGCCAGGAGAAGTGAGCAGGCTGATGTGCGATATCATAAGTGGTCAACTGACTGTGAAAATCATGGCTAGTAGACAGTGGAAGCAGAATATTCTCTGTGTTGTCTCGCTCTCAGTTTCAGCTGTACCTGTTTTACTCATACTGTTGTTCTGGTGCCAAAAAAACTCATCGCTAGCCAGTGCAGACCAGCCGGCATTTTCTTGTTGGGAAATAAAAAACATCAGCTGTTATGGTTCTTTCTGTCCATACAACAAACCCATGCTTCGACAGCTATTGGCACTCAATAGTTAGACATCATTCAAATTACCACTGCACCGCTGGAAATCTGCAATGTACCTTTTCCAAAAATCCTCTCTTTAATTTCCTCTCTTGGCAGATTTAAAGGTGCTATTTTCTCAAAAATATGAAGAATTATTCCGAATTTGACATAGATTGGATCAGGATGTGATGAACTTGCAGAATACTTCCAGTGGCATAGTGCCAGCTGCGAACACTTAGGTCATATAAAACCAGGTGTAGCCGTTAAGCCAATAAAACAATTTCTGTTAACTTCACAAGGCTTGAGGTAAAAATTTAGCACTACCTTTGTTTAAAACAAAACAGAACAAAAAAAAAACCAATAAATTGTCTCTTTTGTAGACAGACTGACAGACATTTTAGGAAGACCAAAGGCAGACATGGAAAGGTGTTAGCGACATTTTCTCTTTTCAGAAAGATTTTTATTGTTTCATGTATTGCCAGTTCCTCTCATTTTCTCACCACCTGTGGAGATCAGATGATTTCTAGTTCCTGAAATCTTTGTAGTTTAATAGGATCTTCTGCCTGTGCCTGAGTGACACCGTTCAGTAGCCAGGACCTGTACTTCTTGTTTTAATATTGCAATAATAGTACTGAAATCATAAAGACAAAGGTATGGGTGAAAGTGCTGTCTATTAGGAAGACGTGCTTTCATTCCTACACAGCGGTTCAATTCAGCCAGCAGCACTAGGAAAAACATGCAGCTTTCTTTACATGTTCAATGACACAACGAGGTGGAAGTCCCATAAAACCAACACCAAAACTGTCATGGGTATTTTGGCAAAACTGAAAATGCTGAATGCAATGAATTTGATACAAAATCAGTTTTTAAAAATCTTTATTTCGCTTCCTATGCAACAAACACTTTACTATCTGTTCTTGTAAAGTATATAAATACTGATCAGCTCATTAAAAAAAAATACATAAAGCCAGATGGTGCAAAGAAAATGTTTCCACAGAGCTGTAATTTAGAAGATAAATAGTGATGAGGTAAGTATTCTTTTCATCTAATGTGAGGGTACCTGCGTTTGTGCAGGAGTGTGTGTAGAATACACGTCCATTACTTCTGGTAGGCTTACACTCCCTAATTATGTCCAAAGATCCACGCAGAGAGAATCAGATAATGAGTCATAATTTTGAAGCACAGTAAATGTGAGGCAAAGAAGGGTTAGGGAGAAAGTCTGATGTTTGGCCCAGACAATAATACCTGTCACAATATTTCTATGCAGGGAGCTCGAAGTGTGCGACAAGCATTCATAAATTGAACAGGCAGACGTCTCTGGGCTACGCGTCTCTCTGACTCATTCAGGAGTCAAAACAGCAGGAAAGCTCATCTAATTAGCTAGGTTTGTTACACTTGAAGTCAGCTCTGGAAACAAAGAAGAAAAAAGTCTTGCGCTAGACAAGCGTTGCAGAGCACTGCGTTGTACCTTCTTGCTGTGGACCTGCTTGATCTTAACCAGGGGAGGATTTTCTTTAGGTAAATCCTGCACTGGATTATGTCTGTGCAAAACCATCTATCTTCAATGTTACGAGATAACATTATCACTGGATCATTTCTACGTGATGGCTTTTAAAAGATCTCCTCACCTAACACTACCATCAGTACAAACACTGATTAATAGATTTGATGGTAAAGAGCTGCTGTTCGATCTCTTCATAGGGGATTTGCAAGAAACTTTGGAACGAAATCTACTCTGCTGACCACATCTTTAGTTTAAATACAGTAAGTAATAACTTGAATTGGTGGGACAGAGGCAGCTCAGGATGTTACCTGCAGTGTATTGATCAGTGAAGGGCGTTTGAGCATGTAACACAACATGAACTCTGAGGTGAGCTGGTTATTTAAGGGCATACTGCTGTTCAGTTGCATAAGTGCATTTCCAAAAGCACTGATCGCAGTGGTAGGGGTTCACCAGTGACCTGCAAATAGGTAAGAACTGCTGCTGCCTACTTGTGCAGCACCAAGCACAAGACTACCTGCACATGGCTAAATAAGATGACGTACAATATCCAAGCACGAGGCACGAGGGTGTGTGATTACAGTGTCTCCATTTCTTTAGTACTAGTTTGTGTAGCAATCACCGTGGATTCAAACAGAGCAGAAACTTGACTAAGTGATCAGGAACTCTCGTGGCAAAGCAGTCACGTTGCAATCAGCCTTGCACATCTAGCGTGCTCATGTTTCTCCTTTCAGTGGATTGTTTCTTTCTCACTGAAATCTAGATTGAGGAAGGAGAGAGAGGATTTCTGGCTTTATTCTTGAAGCCAAACAGAGCTAAAGTATCACCCTAAATAAGTGGTATAGGTGGAAAGATCAGATGAGAATGATGGTTTGTTTTCCTAGGGATCCCATCCAGTTTTGAGGGCATGCATATCACCTAAGAGTAATTCCTGTGCAAAACACACTTCCTTCACTTGTGTACTGGATACTCCCATGTGAGTCTGTTGGCTCAAAGCTTGAGGCTAGTACAGCAACAGCAGTGTGCAGCAAGTCGTACTCAGGCTGCATGACCTCCCCACGTCTGTCTCCCACTGCTGCTGAAGGTAGCCTGGTGCTCCCACCAGCCACTGAAGGCTGGATTAGGCCTTTGGGACTCCATTGACTTCCCCAGGAAGGAGAGAGAAAAAGGAATTAGCATCTACATTATTGCCACTCACAATTTTCAATGAGCAAAACAAAAAATCAGTGGAGAAACACAGCTGATAGCTGGAAAAAAGCAATACATCCAGCCGCATAAGAAGGTGGCTCCGCTGTGGTCCAGGATCCTCCCAGCAGCGTCATATCGGATCATGAGTGTTTCTCACAGGCTTCTTCTGTGTGGCTGTAGCATGGAATGAGAGATGCTGCACAGCACATCGGCATTTTCACCTGCATAGACATTTACTCAAGATCCTGTCTGGTTTGTAAGTTATCCTTGGGAGATAACATAAATATCTTTCTGCTCTTGCTGAGAGATGACATATGACCTTTCCAAATTTAACACAGAGTATGTCACCCTGATGAGTCAACCATCCCTATCAAGGTGTCCTACTGTGGCATGTGTGGTCTTTTCCTACTAAATGTATTCACTGGTGTTTGCTGAGAAAGCAGCTTAATTCTCTCTGCCAAAGGATAAACCAATGATTTAACAGCTATTTACTACACAGTAAGTCCTTCAGAGGGAATTAAAAAAAAAAAAAAACGCAACTTTAAAAATCCCCCAAGACTAAAACTACTCTCGCTGTTCATATCCTACATCACAGAGCAAACGCAACTCCTGTGTTTCTGCAGAACAAACACACAAGGAGAAGACACTTAAGCTTTTACTGGCCTCAAGCCTCCAAACACACCTGTGGCTGCCATCCAGCGAGGCCATCGCTCTGCTTGCAGCAGGCGAGCAGCACCAGACCTCATGCCAACTCAAAGAAAGCAGTCCCTATCCTGAAAGCACGATCCCACTCTGAAACCCAGCTCTCTAAAAGAACTTTTGGAGGTTCCCTCTTTTTGGATTCAAAATGGGCTCTGTTTTCCTAACAGCAAACAGCCTGGAACTGGAGATCCAAGCTGTCGCTTCACCACGAGTCATGAACGTCCTGCAGCCAAAACCAAAGCCCAGCTTGCATCTGGACAACCCCAGGAGTGTGAATTGACCTCAGATACGGAAGTCACATTTGAATATGTGTTCACTAGTATGTGTAAATATAAGATTAATACAAGGTGCTGAAGTGTCTCTAACATCCTGTTTTCTGACAGGAGCTATATTGGAAGTGTGACAGGGCCACGTTGCCTTTAGCTGCGTGATTGCAGCTGAACCACATGCTTCAGCAAACGCCTTTTACAAAGGTGTACTCGCAGCTCTTCTCCGCTATCTGGAGTGCTGACAGTAGCGAGGACTTAATTTTGACACTGACATCAAGAAATACAGCACAGGATGTACAGGAGGACAAAACTGTTGAAGGAAGGAGATGCCATTTTTACCACTGTTGATTGGCAAGACCATCTCAAAAAGATAATGTAGCACAGAGATCATTTTCAGATTTGAAAATACATAGATAAAACCACTTCAAAGCAGGCTTTTTTACTATGTCTCTCCAGCACAGCTGACAAAAATCAAAAAATGATCAAAATTCCTAATTCTGCTCCATCTGCCAACTTCCCTCCTGCAGGAAGAGATCTTTCTCGATCTGGGCAGCAGGCCAGCTCAGAGTCCTATCGGTTACTCAGTTAGGAATAAAGCATCTTTGATGCAGTTCGGTTTATTTACAAAAACATGCAGCCCTGCTCCTTTGAGCACAGCTGATATCAAACAGCTGGAGACAGCTGCATTAAATGCAGCTCCTTCAGCCAGCACCCTGACACCAAAGCCCTTCTGTGAGCCTTCTCCCAGCAGATCCCCAGGGAGCCATGCATCCTATGCTCCTCACCGCCATCTCGGACACCTCAACACCTGACCTGACAGACATGTGGAAGCTGCCCATGTCCACTTAGCCCCAATGCAGACAGACTTCTGCAGCTCAGCACTGAGGATCTGGGGATGGCCAGGTGGAGGTGACTCACTTATTAATGCAGCACAAACCTTCCTGTAGCAGACCCAAGCAGACATCCAGGAGACCTGGGAAATCTGCATCAGTGAACGGTCTTAGCTGGAAAAGGTCCTGCTGCCAGTGTAGCTGTCTGGGTGGCACCTACTGGCAAGCCAACAGCTAAATGACTTGAACAAAAGCTTGGGCAGATGCCTCTGTACCTTTAGCACTGCACTCAGCCATATCTAAAGAAATTTTCAGTAGGGACTGAATCCCCCCATAAAAACCTTCCACAGACTCGCATGCTGTTAAAGGATGTGACCCCTGAAGCGTCTCTTTTCTCCACATCGAAAGAAGAGCTACTATTGCTTCCTCCCTTAAAAGAGTTCAGCTGTATCAGAGAGTTTCTGTTCAATCCTTTGATTACATTTACCCTTTAAACTCCAGTTCTCACTCAAAAATGATGTAATTAACTGGATATAACTGTTCAAAGGAAATTTCTGGGCAGCGGGAGCAGCTGTATGAGTTATTCTGACAAATGCTAAGACATGCATCAGTGTGATTTTCTGCTGGAGAGCCATTTGCCTTGTGAGGGGAGTCCTGGTCAGCTCAGAAAGGAGAAGCATGTCTACCAGTCTAGACAGAATATTAATGTTAGCAGCCAGCACCAACAGGGCTATTAATGCTTTAATAAGATACAAAGATTGTGAAGAAACATTTATGCTCTATCATTTCCTGCTGCCTATGTGAGTCCGGGTCCCTGATAATTATATTTCAGCTCTTTCAAGCATCCATTATTACCTGCAGAACTCCAGAGGCTTTGTGTATTCATGGAGCCCCTCCTTAATACCGATACATTAAGTAATGGTTTTGCTGTTGATGTATTTCATTTCAGCAACTAGCCCTTTTTATCATCATCTCTGCCAGATAGCTATTCAGCTGCAATTTGAATAATAAAAAAGAGACACTGCTTTGGGAAAAGCACTGGGTGGATGGACAGCCCTGGAAAATCAGGGTCTTGATCAGAAGAGAGGGAGTTCCATCCTGCCTCTGGGACAGACAGCAAGCACATGGACAAAGCACATCACCCACATTAAAACTAACCAACAATGAGAAGTAAATGAGTAAAAAATGCTGGAAGGGGAAAAAATAAAATAAAATTGACCCATTGCTTAGCTATGTATGGCTGAAGTTTAAATGAGAAAAGCAGGAATGCATCAGGAATCCAGAATCACTTTCAGAGAGATAATTGTTTTCACATTACAAGTCAAAACATGATTTTTGCTTCTCAGCAGCCACACTCAGTCACTGCTAAAGTCACAGCCCAGGCAGAATGATGGCACTGAAAACCTGTCTCAGTCCACACCAAAGCACAGCCTACAGAACCTCAGGTGAAGCATGTCCATAAAATCATCTGGCAGCTATGTGACACTAGCAGCAGGGCAGTGGGGGCACACTGCTGGGGCAGGGCACAGAAGCAGCCCTTGGGCAGCTGCCCCACGTCAGGTGTAACCCAAACCCTAACCCAGATCATCACGCTTCGGGTGCTCAGGACTCTTCAGGGCAGGCATCAGCCCAGCAAAGTACTGAAAGCTCCAGGAGACATGTTGTATCAGAAAACATAGCTTGGGATGTCAGCATGTTTTTTCTTTGATGCAGTTTCCATTCAGCAAAAATGCCACACAATAGGATTTTATTCTAAAAAATTATGCTTTTATTACAGGACAGCTATCAGAGCTGCCTTGCTCCATACTGACAAGGAAGTGAGGGATCTTGCACTTTGAAAAACTGCGTGCTGATTGTTGTGAGTTAAGTCATCTGCAGTGCTTCTTATCTGGCTTTCACATATTCCCACCACCTCAGAAGAATGCAACAGCAAAAACCATGGCTGGTGTAAAACCAATCTTGCTCAAACTTCAGCAAAGAGCCTTCAGCTTCTACATGTCAAGAAAGAGTTTTCTAAGAGTGAACTCACAGTGGAAAGTCTGGGCTGGGAAAATAGAAAATGGAGGAAGTGGCTTGTAGGAAACAAACTGAATTAATCTGTGTAGGGAACACGAGGAACTTGGTAAGAAGCATCCTGTTTTGATTTATGCATCTGGGTCACAGTGAAAGTTGAAATATTTTCTTGCATCAACACCAAAACATGAAGCTATCAGCCCTCCACATAAAATTTGCTTCTCTGTCATCACATTCATGCATAAACATACTTTAAAACAATGCCTGTAGAAACAAAAAGAGGAAGTGAGTCCCACTCACTGCAAAGTGAGCTAGCTAGCCAGCCAGCCCATAGGTTTGGCACTATTTCCAAAATATTTGAAGATTTACACTCAGTTAGCAAAATTGTACATTAATTCTAGCTGTGTTAACCATTCTTAATTGGATTTTTTTTTTTTTTTCCCCAAAATAAGAATATTATTAGCAATAAGGATGGCAAGTGACTTTTCAGAAGTCATACAAATGCCAGTTGATTTCCAGGAAACTCAAAAGGTTCCCAAGCCTGAATTTTGGCTCCTACAATAAAATTAATAATATTTCAGAACACAAAAACAGGCATTGACCAAGATAAAGAAAATAAAAGTTTTGTTGCATTAGGAAAAACTCAGGTATGTGATCTGACTGTAAATAAGCAGAGTCTCCTATCTGTGCTTCATTGATTTCTGCCTGAAATCTGCTGGCTTGAATCATGCCCGAGCAACAAGCACAGGGTTTTAGCTTCCTTTTTTCACCCTCATTTCCCTAGTGACCACACTGTGCAGTTAATGTTTCCTCTCCACCCACGAGCACCAAAACTTTGGAAACCAGTAGGTCATTTTGATCGTATTTGACAGAAATGGTACGAGCACGGGCAGGACATGCCAGAAGAGAGCAGGAAGTCTGGGGAACCGCAGTACAGCCAGATGAGAATGCCATGGGAAATCAGTCGTTGCATTTCTGCTTTTCACAAAATCATTTATCAAATGCATTCCTAGGTAAATGTAAGTTAAATGTAAGTAGCCAGGGAAGACATTAGGGGAAATACATTAGGGGAAATACAGAGTTTGTTTCACAGGGTTGTTGAAGGAAAAAGAAAAAAAGAAAGCCAGCTGCAGTCTGAGCTGGAGAAACAGCTATGCTCATCTTTATGCCCACTGCTTTCCAAGATAACTCTCCCAATGCACCAGGTAAGAGTTCTGCCACTGGGCAATTTCTGGCAAAAAGCAGTGGCCATGAGGTAACTCTGAGACCATCAGAAGGGTCTTGCCCCACCCTTCCAACCACTAAACTCAGCATGGAAGAGCCTATGTAGTCCTGCATATGAAATGCCTTTTAAAATCAAAGTAGTTCACTAATGCACCTCCTCTCTGTCCCAGAAAATGAAGTGCATCCCAGATACTGCCTGAGATCCACACAACAGCTAAGCTTTTTTTAAACACGAGTACCAAGCAGCTAGTGCTGCATATGAGGGTTCCAGCTCAAGACTAAAATGAAGGTGATCTCAGTTGTGACAGAAGTTACTCAAAGTTAAGACACATACTGCAGAAAGTAGCTTACAACCCCCTGAAAAGGTTATGCTTACATGCTTTGAACATAAATGGGAAAAGCTTTAATTGCAGGAAGAGACCAGGAGGCTGAGCTCACTGCAAGTACCTCTGTGACGCACACATGTGCACTCCTGTGCGGCATGCACCAATAGCTGAGCGTTTCCCTGCGGTGAATGCAGTCTCAGAGCCAAGTGGGCAAAGTACACTCAGCCAGGGCCAGAAGAGGTGGGTGACGCCCCGGCACACCCCCTTACAATGTGACCCAGGGCCTCTGAGCCCCTACCCACAGCTACTCCTGTTCCCTTTGCAAGTCTTGCTTAAAGCTTACTGCTATTTTATACATTCTCTTCAGGAAAGTTTTGAGCAATTTGCACTAGCACTGGGATTTTTGGACAGAAACTAGTAATTTGTCATCTCTGAAAAAAAATTAACATTTTTCATTTGTACTCTGAGGTATCCTGTGACCATCCCCAACCTGTGCTCAGCACACATTCAGTTTGAGGAAGGCTCTGCTGCAGTAACTTCGAGAAGTCACTGTACTTAAAGCTGTCAGAACTATGTTGCCCCTTGAAATGGTGGGACCACATAACAAAGGACGAGCACACTGCTATGAATGAAATATTTTAATAGATCCCCAAAAAACGCCATTCAGCAGACACTTTATAGACCACTTCAGTAGCTTCCCAACGTCATCGTATGGCATTGCACTGAGTTTCCCTCTTTACTGAACTTGTCCCGTAGCATAGCCAGGTCAAAACCGCACTGCTTCCTCCCCAGAAGCCTGTAAATACCCTGTGTACAACTCAAAAAGCCTTGTCACTGCAGATTGTCAAATTCACGATGATTTAAAGTGTCATTTTGCAGAACAGCTTAAACATACATTCTCATTTCAGGATAAACACAAAGGACACCTTACTGACACTCTCCATACAGCCCCCCAGCGAGGAACAACAGTTTTGTTTTCCTTTAAGCCATCTACACAGTTTCTAGCTTGTATTCAGTGTAAAAACTTGGAGGTATAAACAGAAGTCTAGAGTAAAAATACAAAGTATGTTTCTGATCCTGCAGTGCAGACAAACAACCAATGGTATTTACTCTACATTAGAAGTGTTCCATGTTAATTTCTTGTTTCTCCTCTACATAAACTTTTGATAACTTATGTACAAATCAGATGTCCAACATCTGTTCTTCAATATAAATATGTAATCTTTGAAACATTACAACAGTTTGATTAGAAGCATAGAAAAATTCCTTTAACATTTTTCCCCCCCCAATGGCAGTGTTTAAAAACCCCTTGAACCCAGACGACCTTTCAGTGATAGATATTTCCTCTCTATAAAAATGCATTGTTCATTCAAATATGCAAATAAATCACTGGATAAATGAATCACTTGAGCTACAATGAACTCTGACAGACATGTACTGGACTGCCCATTCTAGTAAATGCTAGCTGTAAAAAAAGATATGTATCAAAGAAGAAAGTGTGAGTACTAGCATATTTTTAAACTCAAGTATTGTCCTCATGCTGTTAAAATTTAAGGCAATCAAGAGCTGAGAAGCTTCAGTTTGGCATAGAGTTGCGTCAAGATCTCCCCCTTTATCCACTGATGGATTTAACAAACATTTTTAGAGGGCTGCAGATAGTACTTTGCTATACATATTAAGTACAATTCAGTGTGAAGTGACTGATCTGTAACCCAGTTTAGTAACTCTGATGACACTGAACTGATCACTTTTTAAATGTTAGCATCACTACTGCTTAAATTTTCCAGAACGGATTTGTAAGTTGTATGAGAATACAGTGAAAACATTCAATGTCCACCCTCTCAAACTGATCATGACTTGCATCCATTCTTGGGGGTACTCTAAGGGTTCAAAATAGATTTGACAGACTAATACTCAACTTTACAACGGACAGTTATTTGCAGCAAAAATACTTCATATAAACATACACATAGTAGACCAAGAAGTCAACAGGCATTTCTTTATGGCTTTTTTCACTGAGGTACTGTTAGAACATCCAGCAACAGGATGCAAATGTTTGTAGGGCATGAAAGCCACATTCATAAGCTGTACCACTAACTCACAAGTGGCAACAGACTGCAAAGTCATGACCAGCTTCCCTTCCGAGTGGAGGTCTCAGTGCAAGCTTCAGAAAGCCTCAAAGGCAACTGGCACAAGCAGGGAAATCAGAATGAACATCTCTCCATCAAAAGTCAAGGAAAAAATATCCATAACAAACTAGAATCTGTCAGGCTATTTTCTACAATTATCAGCAAACATTTTGGAGTTAATATTCCAAGGCAGCAAGGGAACATAAGACACACAAGAGGATTTGAAATGTTTAGTTTAGCTCTTGCATCTAATCTTCACGCTAAGTGTAAGCAAAGGCTTAGAAAAGCCAAGCTGCTGTTACAATGCTACACAAGGTAAAGTTCTGCAAACCGAAGATGAACGCTGTCAGAATGGATGAGGCTGACAAGCACATGACTTCCAATGATGCTGCAGCAGGCAGACAGCCCCTGGTGACCACAAGTTTACTTCTCAGCTGTAAAAGCTTCATGCTTGAAAGCACATTTAGCTACACCTAGCCCTGTTTATTTCACATGGGGGACAACTGCAGATGTATTAATAGTTCCTAGTATTTTTTAGCACAAGGGAAGAAGGTTTAAGTAATTTTGCAGATTCCTCATGACTGCTTCTGTATGCATTTAGTACTCTGTATCAGAAAATTTTTTGTATGAAGTAGCCACATGGCTACTCCAGCCTAGACTTCTGTTTTTATTACACCTATGCTAAAAATGTGTTTCTGCAATAAATACTGTTAGAGTGAAATGGAGTTCAAAATATACTCAGTTAGCCAAGTGTATGGTTTGCCCACTCAGCAGGCTGTAGATACTTGAGTTCCTTACATAAGGATACAGCACAACATTTAAACTCAGAGCTTAGCCACACACAATTCATACTCAAATTTATATACACTTCACATCACTACTTAGATCAACAAATTCATCATCCCTCTTGACCAAGTCATCTTCATCTTCCAGGTCTTTCCAGGTGCTAGTGGGTAAAGCTGGTTTGGCAGATTGTCTCTGAAGTAAAGCAAATGGAAATAAGGACGACAAACGGGCAGAATTTCTCAGCATTGGAACAGCATGTATGTCTCCAGAAAGCGCCTGACTATGTTCTTCATCCATTCTCACCTGCAAGTTTTGCACTTCTTCCATTAAGTCCAAAATCTTGGCAGCCAGGGCTATTGTACCACCACCATGAAGCTGGGCTTCAGGAATCCATCGTAAATAGCGCTGCGCCCAGACTTTGATTTCAGGCCCATCAATGCGAGGCAACAAAAGGCCATGATAGTCAACAGGTTTGCTGTGCCAGCTATCATAAAATTCCCTGAAGCTATTAGGAGGCTCATCTGAAGAATTAATGAACTTGCCAATTCTTTTGCCCAGAATGTTTTTAATGAAGTGATCTGTTTCCTCCCTGAAGAATCCTCTCTTCGGGGCAGCTTTTGTTTGTGTCAATGGCAAAGAAAGCTGTCGTTGATGCTTTAAGGGGAAACGAAAAGAAATATACAAAGATAAATATTGTTGACTTTTAAAAAAAAAATCTTCAGAAAATTAAGTTGTATTCTGAAAATACTCAAAGGCAATGATGGCTTAAACACTGAAAGTGGCTTAAACACAGCCTTGCCTCTGTTGTATTGGCTAAAACTGTTATTCTTCAATGGCTAATACATGAAATCACTCAGTTTATTTGACAATACCTTCCCTGCAACTATAGCAGTGAAGTGACACTGAATAAAGCGTTCTTTGAAAAAATATTTCATGCAAGCATTACAGATTTCCAAGCAATTTAAGGCAGCCTCACAAATGAGTGTTTAACTCAGCTTGTCATTTCTTGCCATCACATAGAAGTTCCATGCATTATGCTGCAGATTAACAGTCTCACCCTAGAATGCTTTTGTACAGAACAGAGTTTAGCCAATATAACAGGGAAGTTAAAGAACAGCTACCCCAAATAAGCTTTTTCTACTGAATTTGTGCTATTTTCCAGTAATGAGGTGATCCGCCCATAGTACTCCATATCACGGTCAGGGTTTGCTTCTAGATTTTGTTGTTTTCTTTGTTTTCAAATGCATCCACACACACTCCGGTTATACTCAAGAGAAGAATCAGGGAGGCAGTTAATTGAAACACATAGCAGCTTTTTAAGTACTTAGTGGAACAAAGTAAAATCACTTCAAATGTGTCATTACAACTCCTGGACATGAAGCCCCAGGAGGAAGTTATTACTGCACTTGCACACAACTAAGAAAACCTGCTCTGTGCACAGCAATCATAAAACAGCGACTGGAGATCTGAGAAGAATGCAAGCAGCACTTAAGACCTGGGTGAGCCTGAGGCACACGCATATTTTGTCAATTTAAAGTTGAAACTAATGCCACCACTGTAAGTACACGGGAAGTATGACCAAGTTGTGCTTTTTTTTTTT
>VXAV01004489.1:76048-87322 GCA_013399715.1 Alectura lathami
TTCAAGCAACTTCAAAGCATGCATTTCTATTGATGGTTACTTTTTAAACCAGAATCACTGCAGTAAACAGGAAATACAGTAACTTGATGTAATCCAAGGACTTTTATGAAAAGTTTCCTTGCTGTGGGAACCTGGCAGGAAACAGCATCTTGAAAGAATGCACATCCCAAGTACACAAGATACTTGTTCCAATGTAAAAGTCAGATCTATCACTAGACAAAACAAAGTCACACAAGCCAATTCTGTTAAGCTCCCTTCACTTTTATCACTCCATTAATTCAGAGGTTAAAAATGGATTTGATTGATGCTGCAATTACACACTTATGCTAAATACTACTGCCAGAAGGCTTATGTACACTACATGAGCAAGTTACATTTTACATGAAGACAATTGTGAACAAAGTCTCATCCAAATTATTTCCAGGTCTGCCCTACTCTGAATCAGGTGACAAACACCAAGCTTTCATCGAGAGAAACATAGTTAACTCAGCATGCTGTAAACCTGGGATTTAACCAGCTAGTGGTGAAACAAACCAGCAAGGTCACTACCAGGTTTAGAATAGACCTAGTGTGCTCTGGGGAAAGGGCTCTGCAGCTTTGTACAGATTCATTCCAGAAGGTTCAGGGAAAAAAAAAAAAAAAAAACCTATTTTGCTGTAGAAACCTTAGTTTGAAGCATTAGAACTCCCTGAAATTTTACCCTCAGACATCTTACTACAATCAACACGTCATCAAAACGTATTCTTCTCATTCTTACTTTCAAGTTCACCTTGCATCCTGGAGAGCCACATTCTAGCTTCTCCTTCACTTGTAACACCTAGATGAACCGCTTCACACACTTCAGAACACCCAAAAAAGTGTGGCATTAACAGCCCTCTTGACAATTTCTAAGAACTGGGGATGCTTTAGCTTTTAAAATGTTTGTTTGCTTGAAACCTTTGCAGTTGACACTTGACTTTGAATGGAATAGTGCAGAGCTTTACTGAGCCATACAGCAGTTACCTGGAGCACTTTCAGTGCATATCAGCCCACTCCATCTTTTGGAACCATAAAATGGTTCTGCAGAGGTCACCCAAGTTCAAGTTCAATGTTTCACAACATTAGAGATGTTTGACATTGGCACTTTTGCAATTGCAATTAGATAAGCAGTCAGAAATCAGGTTTAAGCTGCAGATTTTGCTTTCAACCATTCAATTATTTTAGTTTAGACTTAACATGATTTCTGGTTCACAAGGTAAAAGCTTATTAACTATGTGTAGCTGCAAATGTCCACATATAGACTTATATTTTCACTGAAACAGTCTGAGCTTCAGGAAGGGTATGTATAGACTGATTAATGCAAGCCTACCACCATTAAAACTTTCTATAAACCTATATTCACTCTGTATTGTTATATAAAGAAAAGGTAAAAATTACTCAAAGGGACTATACTTCAGAGCCTGTTTGGTCATAAGAAGAAGACTTGTCTTCCTACATTATCATCTGAAGTAGCATCATCATCAAGGAAAGCAATCTTGAAGTTTGTGCATACAAGTTTCCCGTAAGTGCCACGATTTGACCCATCTTCTTGTATGTACTTGTACACTGTGCTGGCCTCACAAAGCAGCAGTTCACCTGTAGAAAAACAAACATTAACTTGCAGCATGACTGACATTTCTATGCATCTTAAGCTCAGCATTTACTTCTCTGACAGCTTCCCATAACTACTCCTGAAGATATTTAACCACTGTTACACACAAAGAGCAAGAGGCAGCTCCTGGCATCAGTACCCAGAGCCTCCCAGGTTACTAACATGACTGAGGATGGACTGAACACTGTTCAGATTAACACATTCAGGCATTTTGTAACCAGAAGCACCTGTATCAGGGTCCACTAACTGCAAGAACAACACATGGCATAGCAAAGAGCCACCATACACGTATACCTGAAAAACTCAAATCCCAGAGAAGAGCAGTTAATACAGTCAATGAACAAACTGAAAACTGTTCCAGTTTTCCACACCACTAAACTGTTAACAATGCTGAAACACTTGAGTTAACTATTACAAGGTCACCATAGTTTTTCACTGCTTTGACTGGAGATGTTGCTTATTTTACTCATCTCAAAACTATTTTAGGGTTCTCAAACAAGTTACATTGACCATTATTTGGTCAATGAAGTTTTAACCTTCAAATTAGCAGGAACTGAATTTCAATTTTAAGAAAATAAAAACAGGTTTTTAATAGGTATAAACACCCAGACTAGTCTTTTCTAGAAAGTGCAGAAAACTTGACAGAACAACACTTGTGTTCTTAGCAACCTCACCTTTCCTGACACTGGAAAACACAGAGTATTTTAAAAAGAAAGAATTGTAAATTCAGAAAGAATTTTAACAGTGAATGAAGTATTGAAAGGCCAAAACAGCTCAAAATAGAAGCAAAGCAACAAGTTTCCACTAGTTCCTGGTCTTTGGTTCCAGGACAGAAAAGTTTAAAATGCCTTTAAGAAAAAAGGACAAACTGAAGAACGGACAGTCTTCCACATACAGCTTACCTGAAGATACTGTTCTCTACTAAAACAAAAACAAGTTTTTATGGTCTTTTTTTAATCCATGCAGATACAGATACTTAAACATTCAACCTGTATAGGTGGTTGCCCACAAACCTACGCTTTACTAGCCTGGACATGGATGTCACTTGGGTGTTTGCTGTACACAAATGAGAATATTTATAATTCACATATTCTTTTATTATTTAATTCCAAACAACATGAAACAGTTACCTGGTAATAGATGAGGATTTACTTCCTTTTCTGTGGGTTCCTTTATGTGTATTTCCTAGATAGAAGAAGAACAATTACTTTGCAGAAACCATACCTCTAATAAATGCTGTGAATAACCACACTCTCACATTCTAGCTAACTGGAAAATTAAAGCTAAGCAGAGTACATTTGCTCCTAAATTAAGGAGAAAAGGTTAAATTAAGGAGAAAAGGTTTGCAGTGCATTCCTTCCACTCAGAGTCAGCTCTCTGCTAGATAGGCAATGAGATTTGTTTGACACAGTGTAATTACCCACAATTGGGAACTTGAAAAAGGAAATGTATCACTTGCACAAGGAACAGACAAAAATAAAGCATTATTAATACTATTTAAGTTCCTTCAGTAGATGTAAATAGGTAAGTGTAAATCTAGCACCACATTATCTCCCAGAGCTCATTTAAAAGCTTTTCCATGACTAATGTTTGGTTCTGATGCACCCTCCGTGATTTTTCATGCCTCATCCTTCATTACCTGTTTCTGCTTTTCTGATGTGTATTACTGCAATCAAGTTATGTGTACAAGAGTCACTTAAACAGCACTGCTAAGACTGTAGCAAAAGGGATTTCAGGATCACACAGCTAAGACATGAAGCAAGTCACAGGATATCCTTTAGTCTGGACTCAAATTGCACAAAACAAACCTATTCAACACTCAGTATCCCTTATTCTAGCCTTGAGGTGCTGACAGCTGGGATAAAAGTCTCCAGCTGAAAGAGTATTAAACAAGAGAACATGCTACACCCTTCCTGCTCAGCCGGATTGGAACTTCCTCCTGCAGTCAGAGTCACTTCACATGCACTGGAGTCTTTGTGGAAAACTATTAGTTAACTGGAAACCCCCCGGGGCCACAGCAGTAGGCAAACTAATTTTAGCTTTTGACCAACATCCAGAGTCAGATTTTGCAAATCGAGGCAAGCAATCAAAAGGAGACATTAGCAATAGCAGTTCTGCTGGATTCAATACAGAAAAAAGCCTCTGAGAGCATAAAAATAAACTTCCCTTTGCCATTCACATGAACACTTGCTCTCAAAGCTCAGAAGACCCAAAACAAAGCCCTAAGGCAGCACAGCAAAACTAAAAACACCAGGAAACTCTTATGAGAGCAGCAGACCTTCAAGGCAGGCAGACAGAACTAAAGGTTCTGAAACAGAAGTGGCAGTGTTCTGAAGAAAAATCTGTTACTACAGCTGGCAGCTAACACAGAAAACAAAACAGCTTGCTGCCTTTGACTTCCAAGCCTCACATTTGTACAAGTAATTTTAATCAAATTTGATGTTTCTCAGTTACATGAGTTAGTACACAAACATGGCTCAGGTCAAACTGCTGCCTTCAGAGGAGAAATAGTAGGCTTCCCAATGTTGGGTCTTCACCAACAGCAGCTCCAAGTTAAACTCTGGGTTTCCCATTGTCATTATAGACATGTCTTCTATCACTATGCACAGCTGAATGCAGCACTGCTCACTTCCAAGCTATATGCCAACAATCACTGCTGTAAGTATTGTATGCTAACTAGGTGCTTTCCCACTAGCCTTTACTTTAGGAGATATCATAAGGCATGTAATAACTCCTGTGTATATACATAAATCACTTACATTTCACAGTATGAGTACCACTTCTGACAGTGCTGCCAGAAAACTAGAGCAAGAAGTCAGACAAAGTAGTCCTGGGAGCTTACATCCAACTGTGAAATTGTAATGAAGCTTTTATAACAGGTTCAAAGTTATTTGTCTCTATCACACAAGTGGCTGAAGTATAAATTGTTTGTCTTCTGAAAGCAGTAAGAATTTTAATTAAATAGTATCACATCAAAATAGAGACAAACATACACTAGAGATCAGCTGTTAAAATTGCAATTCCACTATTTATTGACAAAAAAATAGGAGTGCTAACAACAGGCTCAATTCCTATACAACAGCTTCCCACCACTGAGCCACCAGAAGTAAGGGTTCTATGTGGGAGTCACATTCCCTAACAAAAGCACAAAAATTGCTAAGAGTTTTCATATACATGCACTGAGGATGGCTAGAACACAAGCAATGAAAAGCTGAACACTGTTGAAGAATCCACTCTGCTGCACTCATTTCCTAAGGAAGGATATTAAACACGTTGAATACTAACGTCACATTTTATTTTTGCCCCTTTTAAGAGGGAAAGCAAAGATCTGTGAGGAAAAGATGTTAACTCAGTGCAAGCTGTGTGCAACACAGTTCAGCTACTCTTCTGTAGCAACTAGAAGTTTCTAGCTGATTCCAGTTTGGGACAACACAGATCATAGGACTGAATCAAGTGCCTGTTGCAACTAGCACACTTGCTCCTCAACACCCCTTTAATCACAGTTGTACAGTTTATGCCCCCTTACACCCAGGTTTGTGCAACTACATAGTAAGGTAACTTACAGTTCATAAGACCAGGTGGGAAGCCTTGACATCTGCTATGCTCGGTTTTATGATTACTGCCTATTGTTGGCAGAACCAGCTCATGAACAGGTCAGATGAGCATAGCAACAAAAGCAAGGAAGAAGCACAAGCAGGCCTATCCCTTTCAACAAGCTCTGAGATCTGCTCAGACCTTAGGAAACTTCACCCTTAAACCATCCGTTGAAGTTAAGCATGCAAGCACTTCCCATACATGACCAGTGGAAGCCACTCACACCTCTAGATAGATGTTTCTTCACTTGCATGTTCCTCATTCTGAGTAACCCAAGCAGCATCTTTGGGCTTCTTTCTCAAGACGCAACACAGGATATCCTACTATCAGCAATATCTAAAAGCTGAGACCTTGAGGACCCCAGGCAGGAAGTTTGGATTGCCTCAAAAAATGAGGGAAACAAAGACCTCCACTTTGCTGAACATTGTGGAAACTTTAATCAGATGCTTCACACCTGTGCACTTAGGTACTACTTGCCTTTATCCAGGTTATCTGAGTAAACAGCAAGAGGCAATACATCAACATTTTACAGTGCTATAATCGATAACTATAGAGTGCCTAAGTTATACTAGAACTGCAGGTTGATGTGTCACACCATATTGATTTGTTCTGCACCGTCCTTCTGCATGGTTTGAGCCAATCCCAGGGTGGGCGTAGCGCTGCCCGCTGAAGACACCACGCTCCTCACGGATCCTCTGCTTCAACTACCAAGAAACTAGTTTCCTTAAGGAAAGGCTCACCTCTTCCATTCTGGATACACCAACTGCCCAGGGATTTACTCAAGCACAGGGAACAACTACACAGTCTGCAACACCCAAGGACTGCGTTCAGCAATCTCCCTGAAGAAAAAGGGCCACAGTGTACTCCCCAGGTCTGCCTGGGACATGGCTCTTCACTAAGTGCTGAAGTGTAACAGAGCCACCAACACCAGGCTTTAAGGCAGCATGGTCAGGCAGCTGTTACACTGTGCTAACAGGGTCCTAGCAGTTGGGGCAGGAGAGGGATCCCACATCCTGTTCTGCATACTGGAAACTCACCACAACTGACAGCAATTCCTCACCTCCCACTCCACAGGAAAAACAACTGTGGTGGAAAATGAGTAAAAAAAAATGAATGGTTCTGCATGCTAGCATCTAGATTACTCAGATCACAACAGGGAAATCAGAACACTCTGAACTGGTATTGCACAATGTGTAATGTGTACATATACAATGTATATAGGATGTTACTCACCACTCTTCACTTAAGTCTGCTACTGCAAATTGCATGCTGTAAGCTCTGAACCTATCTTATCCCACAGTAATACTTCCATTCAACTACAGACAGATTTTTGCTAGAGGCAGTGCCAGCAGTGGCAAACAAGATTTTTTAGTAAACATGCTGGGAAAAAACAGTATTTATTAGATTTGAGTCATAAAGGAAGCAGTTATCACTTCCAAGGTTTCAAGAGCACTGACTGAAACACACACATTCATTTAAGTAACCACTCTACAGGAAAGTTCCACATTATACTGAAGCTTGCTGAGAACCTTTTGAAATTTATCTGCACTTTGCTATACTCAGTCTTTTCTTAGACTGCTTCTTGATCAGACAAGCCTAATCCCATGTTGTATTCTGTACAACCCAGAAGAGATACTTACCACATTCTAATTAAAACAACAGTACTGAAAAGAATCTCTAACTGCCTGTTTTCCTTCCTCTCATGGCTCCATTATCCAAACACCCATTAGATCACTGCACATGTTTTCCATGTCTGTTTCATCTTTTATCCTTTCCTCTTTCCTTGCATTGTTCTGCCCACCTGCTCTGACTTCAGCACACTGCTTCCCCCACACCAGCTCTCAGCCCAGCTGTCCACCTGGGGGACTTTTACTCCTTACAGCACCGTTCATCCCCACCACTCCAGACAGAGTGATCGCTACAGAGCACACACAAGGTACCAAGATTAACAGGTAACAAGTAAGTAGCCCATAACTATGCAAATAACTTCCACCGAGACTCCATACCAGGCACATTCTGCCTTTACTGAATAAGCAACAGTCGGCCCCTGGTTCTTATTTCGTGTTGACTCCACACACACACGCTCAGAGCTCTGACCAGGCAAAGCAACAGCCAGGCACCGTTACTGCTGCTCTGAAATTATACAGAACAGAATTATGGTTAAATTGTGTTGCTTGTGAATGCCGTTAAAAAAAAAAAAACATACTGAAGGGCTAATAGAAGAACCAATGTCCTATAAGGATTAACATTACAGATTTGACTTCAAAGCATGCAAACACAAACAGTAAGCTTCAAATCAAGCTTGACAACACAGTTTTTATTTGAATTGAGGTTTTATGAAAAATATTATCCAGCACGTTAACCTTGTAATGTTTTCAGATTTGAAGTTTTGAAGCTAGAAAACATGAAGTGATTCACTGGTTCTGTGTCTCCACAGGCAAATATTCCTACCCTGTGATCAGACATGTCAAAACATTGACTTTTATACCCTAGTGTTCACCCCATTTCCTGCAGGGTTGCCAAGTCCATCCTCAGGGGAAGTGTGTCATTAATATCAACATCCTATGGGCTTGCTCTTAACAGACCACTGACTGATCTGCAGTTCCATACAGCAGAGCAGAACTAGGTTATATTTAGTCAGATGTCAAAATTCCACTTTTCCAGACATTCTGGGAAATGCAGCGGAAGCCGCTTCCGCTCCTTAATAAATAGGATCTTCTGTTCACACCTCACTCCTATCTTGCTGAATATTACCATGAATGGAATTCCCATTTCATAGTCAAGCTAAAAAGAAAAGCAGCTTATAGCTAGCTTGGTTTCATTGAGTATTCCCTGCTGTGCCCCTCAGGTGCAACAAATGCAGGCTAAGCAAGCTGGAGCTAGAACAAAGCTCAGCTCTGCACATTGCATTTTCTTATTACAGGGCTCCCCAGCCTAGAATCAGGTCTCAATTTTCCAGGCAAACAAGGACAAGCTCAATGAATCATAAGGCTGCAAGCATGAAGGACTACAGCATAACACTATATTGCTCTGTATTGCGCAGAGCTCGACAGAAAACCTTGTTGCAAGTCAGAGGTATACGGCAAGG
Organism: Alectura lathami; assembly: GCA_013399715.1. Classification (NCBI taxonomy): domain Eukaryota; kingdom Metazoa; phylum Chordata; class Aves; order Galliformes; family Megapodiidae; genus Alectura; species Alectura lathami. The sequence goes on from VXAV01004489.1 coordinate 84,361, forward strand.
CTCCATACACTCACAGACAAGTCCATCATTAGCTCAGACACCATCTAGATGTAACCTCAAGCTCCTGAAGCCCCTCAGCTGCTGTTTCCCACTTTCTGACACAGTCCAAAGTCACCAAACACACCTGTCACCTATGCACCTCTCCAGGCATCTGCTACCAAAAGCAACAGGCTATGGCCTGCCCTAGTATGAACTGCGTTATTCTGAAGAAAGGAAAGTTTCCAATTCCCCAGACTGCTTTCCACAGAAGTGGAACTGGAATCTTCTCACTGTTTTACCAGTCTAGCACCAATTTAAAAACTCAACTTCATGGAAGTTAATGTGTCCAGAAAATTTGTGTTCTGAGGGTTATTATTCCCACATACACATAGAATACAGTTCCTTGACAGATGCTCACTTCTGCTCACTTTTAGGCTATCAGACATGCTCTTCTAGATCCCCAAACAGCCTCACAGGTTTCACTATATATATGAAGGTGAATGTTTTTTATTAGGATTAGGAACACAAGTCTTTCAGCTTCCTGTGCAGACACCCCATAAGGCAATTACTGGTTGTCAGGAAGACAGAGTACCTGACAGAGCAAAGAGTTAAACTTGCTCTACTTGCTACCAGCATCCAATCTCAGTTTCACTGAGCTTTTGAAGCTGCAAAAAGATGGCAGCCCTGCAGCAGAAGCCAGGCCAGTATTTCAAAGCTTCTGCTGCAAGAACACATGAAATATCCGTGCATGGGCCCACCTCTCCAGCCTGCCCAGGTCCCTCTGGATGGCATCCCTTCCCTCTAGGATGTCAACAGCACCACACAGCTTGGTGTCGTCCGCAAACTTGCTGAGGGTGTACTCGATCGCGCTGTCCATGTCACTAAAGATGTCAAACAGCACTGGTCCCAGTACTGATCCCTGAAGGATGCCACTCATCACCAGTCTCCATTTCAACACTGACCCGTTGACCACAACTCTCTGGGTGTGATCATCCAGCCAGTTCCTTATCCAGTGAGTGGTCCGTCCATCAAACCCATGCCTCTCCAATTTAGCAACCAGGATGTCATGCAGAAAATTGAGTATTGAGTAGTGACTTAAACTACACATACAAGAAATTAAACGGTGAGCTGAAGTGCCCTCTGTACTTGTTCTCAGCTCCTGTTTGCTCTCTTGGACGTGTTCCTGCTGCTGCTGGGAGCCTTACACAACCAGCTGGCAACATATGTGGCTGGGGTGTGCTGGCAGCAGTTGCTGCTGGTCCGTCCATCAGACCCGTGCTTCTCCAATTCAGCAACCAGGATGTCATGCAGAACAGCGTCAAATGCTTTGCACAAGCCCAGGTGGATGATATCAGTTGCTCTTCCCTTACCCACTGATGCTGTTACGCCGTCATAGAAGGCCACCAAGTTTGTCAGGCACGATTTGCCCTTGGTGAAGCCATGCTGGTTGCCACCAATCACCTCATCTTCATTTTCCATGTGCCTTAGTAGATCCTTCAGGAGGATCTGCTCCATGATCCTGCCAGGCACAGAGGTGAGACTGACTGGCCTGTAGTTTGCCAGGTGACTGTGAAGCTTTGGTACACCAGGATACGTAATTACGAACTCCATCTTTCAATATTAAGCACCTTCATTACACTTCCCACAGCCATAAAGACATTAGATTAAGGAGTTACACTGCAGTAGTTCCAATCAGGTTAAAGCACACTTTATTGCCTGGTGTCTTACTGCTCTGCATGTATTTGACTTACCTTTTCCCACCAGCCCTTCTCCCCCCTCCCCCATAAGTTTAATTATCCACTGTGCTTGTTTAAATGATTGAACTTACTGATAGTCCACAAGTGAAGCCCTTCACAAAATTCAGCTCCAAAAGCACAGATTTTGTGTATTTGTAGAATGTAAACAGTTTCCTAAGGTGAAAGAATGATTTCACATGGAGGTGTTTGCAGACCAAGAAGTCTCTGTACCTATTGTTTATATCCTTTAATAGGGAAGTATAAGGAAGACAGGAAGGTTTTGAAGTAAACTGCCAGAACTAAACATCACTGGGGCTTAAAAACCTATAGAGCTGCCATCACAAAATAAGGAAATGAGCTTTGAACAGCACTGTTGACTTAAACAGGCCCTAATAACTCTGCACTGGTGTTTCGGAGCCAGTGAAAAGTGAAGCAGTAGGTTCTCCAAGGTCCTACCAACAATGAACTCAGTACTAATTAACGAGATAAGGAAAATACTTTCCTGCATATGAAAAATCAGTTTGATACAGACTATACAGAATAATGGAAGAAAAAAAAAAAAAAGCAAGCACAAATGACTAGTTTCCATGAAGATTAACTGTTGTAGCAAGCAGCTGTTTACTGGCAATAATAATGAATAACAACCCTGAACTAACACCATCCACTAGCAGTATGCCCTCAGCAAACTGACCCAAAGCCACTGCAGCCAATCTACCAACAGACTCAGTAAATAAGTGAAAGGACAACAGGAAGAACAACACCAACGACACACACACTCAAGAGTTCAACATCGAGCTGTAGGAAAGCGACCCACGCTTCACAGAAGCGCAACTGAAAGCTGCGAGTTTACAGATGAAGAGCGCACCTTAAAAACGAAGCAGTGCCAGGGCATGTTAAGAGATGAAGCAAGTTGGGAAGGTCCCACCTCACCAGCCGAGCAACCACGGTGACAGCTCGGCATCTGCTCCCAGAGAGCGGGCTCGAGCGAGGCACCCGAAAGCAACCGGCCCGAAAGCAGCCACCCGAGAGCGCTGCCCCGCCCGCCGGCGAGGCAGCGAGCACGGAGCTCGACCGGCACCAGCCGGGAGGGCATCACCCCCGCCCGGCCCAGGTGAGCGGCGCGAAGGCCTCCACTTCCCCGCACCCCGCGGAACCCTGTGTGACGAAACCCGACGGGAGGACACACAGACGGCGGCGGGCACCGAGAGAACTCCCTGGAGAGAAACCCCCGAGGGGAGCCCCCCACC
>VXAV01004489.1:97691-108741 GCA_013399715.1 Alectura lathami
TTGCCTGTGCAGAATTTTGATTTCCAATTATTTCACTTGTTGCATGCAGTCACCATTCATTCAAATGTAACACAGCAAGGCACGAACACCAGGTGCACAGCTTTGCCTGGTAATTAAGATGAATGCGCTAATGGCCAGCTCCTCCTCATCTTTCCCTTCTCCTCCAACACGTGCACAATGACACTTCTTGCAACACTTCCTTACTAGCACCTCAGCTTGACTAGCTTAACCTGTTTCAGCCTTGACCTCCTAAATCACCTGGCACCTCTTTTTTCTTCTGTTTCATTTGAGCAGTGCAGTTGCTGCATGGGTAGCAAATCACATGCTGCACTGGCCCTTCTCTTTGCATACAACTGAGACTCTTAACGTTCCTGCACTATTTTTTGCAGTTGACTGTTTTACTGCTTCACATAACTTTTCTTCTATTATACATTTAGCTTTGATTAGTAGATGTCTAATAAAGAGCCTTCCTTATATTATTTCTTCAGTTGGACCCATTTAACCAGTTCTATTCTGATACTGTTTTCCTCTGTTTCTCTTCCTTTTCTTCCCTCTTTCTTCTCAAATTCATAATTCACTCAAAGCCTGCTTCATTTCTTTGGAAAAATGGGTGCTTGGACATCAAATAACATTTTCCTGCTAAAATGTGAGTGTGTGTCCTTGATCCCGTAAAACAGCACCAAAACCATAATGAACTTGAAACAATACAGTATCAGAAACGATACATCTGGAAATGGAAAAAATTGTTGGGTGACGTTCTGATTGCTCAACAGCAGAAACCTGCGGGAGATAAAAACGGCAGACTCATAGAATAGTAACAAAAGGCAAAAGCAAATGGCACAAGCTGATGGCAAAAGGCAAAAAACTGTTTATTGCGCAGTTTTTTACATTATATGTGTTTCTGAGGCAATTACGTGCTCTCTGGTGATTCTTTGGCAAGTTACAATTGGGTATACTAAAATTTTTTGCCCCTAACTACAATATTTGATTGGTGTTCAACTACTAGGCCATCACGCCCCATTATCCTTCAGTAGGTGCATTGTAACATCTTGAAGTTACTTTTCACAATGCAGCTTCAGTCCATAATGTGCTGACAGCGCTTCTCTTCCCAGCCATTTCAGCAGAACCGTTCATCTGGGTTGCTCACATGTCCGTTGCTCTGTAAAAAATCCTTTACAACAAATCCCTCTTTTTGTTTTTGAGCAACCCAGACCTGGGATAAGGCTTTGGGTAAGGCACGGACCAGACACTTCCAAATAAATCCAAAAACAGTTATAACAACAATTACGATTAGTAAAATCAAAAATCCAGTGATAATTAAGTGCTTTAGCCATCCAGTAATACCCCATCCCGAAAACAATTTTTCTAACTAATCAGGATTATCACTAACCTGTAATTTGTTTATTCTCTGCTTAATGTTCTGTATACTTGCACGTATTGATTTGCTATGATCAGATAAATTCATACAACACATTCCATCGAAATCATCACACCCATGCCCATGTACTAGTAACAAAAAATCAATGGCAGCTTTATTTTGCAGCATAGTGTGTCATATGCTATCTACGTCAGTAAGTAAACCACTCAACACGATCCAAGTATCATTTGATTGTTTTGCTAGCCAACATCCTAACTTGTTAAGAGCAATCAAAGCCTGCACAGAAGCGATTCCCGGGGCTAAAAATGAAGAGGCAACGATAGAAGCTGTATTCCAAAATTCAACATAATCTTTACAATCAGAACTAAATGCATCTGTTGCCCTTTTGATTCGAGTGTGTACTGAAGCTAACTTTGTAAGTTTTTCATGAATCATGCTAGCGTTAGGAGTCAAAAGCGTTAATCTTCCTAGGCTGAAAGGACCTCCTGCTATTCTAGAAGGTATTCCAGACCAGGCACGATCACCACAAATCAACTTTTAGCCTGATTGATTTTGTTTTGATAAAAGAGGAATGACCATTTCTTTAACAGCAGCTGCAAATACTTCTGCTTTGTTTTGTTGAACACTACAATTTGTTAACTCTATCATGTCTGCAACAGTAGCTGACTGAGGCAATGTAGCCAGTAACTGACGTGTTTTTTCATTTGCATTTTCAAATGCCATCACTTTAAACGTTTTCTCTTTCATCTCAATCGTTAAATCAGGCTGTTGGTCTAGTGAAGCATACAGACGACCTGTAAACGAAGTAAAAGATTCCTGAGAGGTCTGCTTAATGTTGACAAAATTATTTTGACGTCTGCCCTCCGTGTCAGGTACAGAAAACAATGCCTGAAGGGCAAGATTGCTAGACAAGCGCAAAACCTCATTGGTAAAATTCACCTGTAAGTCAACGTTAGCAAATGGACCAGCCCCTATTAGCATCTGTGACTGAACACCAAACAAAGGATCGCCTTGCTGCCTGTTCCTAGCTTGCTCAACGTCTGCTAACTTAGCCCAATTCTGATTGAATATCATTTTCTGAGAGGGTGATAACAATACCCCAGTTATTTGTTCAACATCTCTAGGAACCAAAAGATCAGCTGAAAAAATGTAATTAACAATTTGACGAGTTAATTGATGGTGCAAACCATATTGATTGACTGCAGTACGAGCCCGTTCTAACAATTTCCAAACAACAGCTTCCCACTGATTTCCCCCTTGTGGATTCATAGAAACAGGAAAATCTTCAGGCATAATTGAACCCTCTACAATAGCATCTTTTAGAATACTCTGCCATCTCTTTGACAATTCACTCGAATCACGAACTATAGAGTTAAAAATATGTGGCATAGCGACAGACGTCATCTGTTGAGGCATGGGTGCAATGCTAGGAGACGGAGCCGACAATGTAACAAACGGATTTGTAGGAGGCTGATAAGACTGCGACGGTTCAGCTGGCAGAACAGAGTCTGCAGCTGGTGGTGGCGGAGCTGAAGGACTGAAGGAATAAGTTACATGGCCAGAAGGCTTCTGCTCCTGTTCTGTTGCCAGCTCTGTAAGTTTAGTTTCTAGTTGCTGTTTAAAGGCTTCTGGGCATTCTCTTTTCCCCTCCATTTTAGGAGAGGAGGTGCCAGCGTCAGGAGAGGGGGAGTTAGAGGAGGAGGGAAGGGGCGGATAGCTGGGAGGGCAGCACCCTGCCCCTCCTTCTGGCTGTAAGACCCCCTCTGTCTCTTCCGGTTGAGTCTCAGATGGGGCAGAGCCTTGTACCTGAGCACTTCCTTCTACTGCTCTACCCGTAGTAACAATAGGCTTTCGAGTTCCACAGGAGCAGGAGGAAACCCGAGGACTGGGAGGATCGAGTCAAATCTCAGACGGATTTGGCGGGGGAACCGACGCAGTCGACGAGGTCGTAGCAACTGAAGAAATCGGTGCGCCCGTGCCCGCTTCACTTTTTTCACCATTAATAGCAGCAAAAGCCGAAGCGGCGGCATTTCGCTCACATTTCATGGCTTTCAGCGTCTCCTTAATGAGTCTCCAGAGGGTGGAGTACTCTGACGCCTCCTTTGCTGCTTTCCCCCCTGCACTGATAGTATCCCAAAGCTTTTCACCGATTTCATCCCACGTGGAGAGCTCAAAGGCTACACCCACACTCGTGATTAGATTATGTTCTCGGCTCCACAGCAATAACCCTGTGAGGGCGGCTTTTTCGTATTTGATTCCTCTGGTAGAGAGGATATGCTGGAGGAGTTTCACTACAGCCTCCTCTTCTTTAGTAAGATTAGACACCATTTTCCGACCGCCACTTGCCTGTTTTCAAGCCTCTCGCTTAGCTTCGAGCCCCTCGCCCGGACACATCGAGTCACTTGCTCGGATCGTTTAGATGCGCATCTGTTTTAAGGTTTCTTCAGTCATCGGGGTAACGGCTGGATCCCGTTATTGGTCGGCTTTCCACACTCAGCTTCTGCTGTCTTCGCTTGGATCCGCTCTGGCTCTGAATGCCCCACGTTCGGGCGCCAATTGCGGGAGATAAAAACGGCAGACTCGTAGAATAGTAACAAAAGGCAAAAGCAAAAGGCACAAGCTGATGGCAAAAGGCAAAAAACTGTTTATTGCGCAGTTTTTTACATTATATGTGTTTCTGAGGCAATTACGTGCTCTCTGGTGATTCTTTGGCAAGTTACAATTGGGTATATTAAAATTCTATGCCCCTAACTACAATATTTGATTGGTGTTCAACTACTAGGCCATCACGCCCCGTTATCCTTCAGTAGGTGCATTGTAACATCTTGAAGTTACTTTTCACAATGCAGCTTCAGTCCATAATGTGCTGACAGCGCTTCTCTTCCCAGCCATTTCAGCAGAACCGTTCATCTGGGTTGCTCACATGTCCGTTGCTCTGTAAAAAATCCTTTACAACAGAAACCAAGAAATTCATGTGTAGATTTGTATGTGTTAAATATTTATTACATTGATAAATGTACTTTGTAAGTGATTAGAAATTATTAGTCCCTTGTGTGCTGGCAGAACAGAATTGTTACTCTGTTTCAGCAATAAGGACATAATCCAACCAAATTAGCCATTCTACATTAAAGAAAGTTACTAAAATGGTTTGATAGACATTATGCCAGTTATTCACGGAATCACAGAACATCCCAAGACAGAAGGGACTCACAAGGATCATCGAGGCCAGCCCCTGGCCCCACACGGCACCACCCAGACCCAAACCCTGTGTCTGAGAGCGGTGTCCAAACGCTCCTTGAGCTCGGGGCTGTGCCCACTGACCTGGGGAGCTTGTTCCATGCCCACCCCCCTCTGGTGCAGAACCTTTTCCGCACCCCCAGCGTGACCCTCCCCTGACACAGCTCCACGCCGTGCCCTCGGGTCCTGTCACTGTCACCTCCTCTCATGAGGAAGCTGTAGGGCACAACTCCTACTTATTCTCATAACCTTGGAGGGGTGTAAATTGTAAAACAGATGCTGAAGAAATTAACAGTACTGGGAGAAACTCAGATGGCATTTAATTATCACAGGCATTTGAGCTTTCTATGGCAAGCACACATTGTTAATACTGCAGTGCTTCCTCCATGATTATCCCTCCTTGTAGCTGTAGTTTCATGGAATAATATTGACAATACTCCAGACCACACTGGCACAAATTCTAAGATAAAATATAAATGCTTTCCTCCTATGCATATAAATGTTAGTTCCTAAACACCATTTTGGATGTCACCGGGCACCCTGAGGTATCCTTACAGGACTGGCAGATATGGTCTAAGAAACTTGTGCCATTTTGGAGCACCACGTAGCCTAGGTGCACACAAAATGGCACTGAATAGCTGTGTTTGGGCACTTAATCTCTCGCATATTGTTCTGACTTGCATTGTCAGCAATCTATTTCAGATTACTGTTGTAGTAGCCAAATGTTTATTTGCATAACCAGCAAATTACTGATAAATCTAAATATACACCCGAAGCTAAGTCTATGATAAAGGTATCTCACATACTCTGGTCAGGATTTCCTAGTCATATGCATATATATGCATCCACTTGATGTAAACATGATGCAGAATAGGAAAAAAAAAAAAGGCTTTATATAAGAATGAAGGTTTGTGACTCATGTAGAGATTGGTCCTTCACTTCCTTGTTCATGATAAAGTGATCTTCTACTGTAGAACAAATGATTTGTTTTCTCTTGGTCAGCTACTCCATTCTGTAAACTTAGATTTTCTAATGTAGGAAACCTGAAAAATTAACAAAGGTCTCTATGGATTTAGGATATCAACTTAGAACTGGAGTCATGTAGAATATATTTGAAAGTCTTTAAGCTAGGCTGAGCTTCTAGAAGCTGTCAGGATTTAAACTATCCTGCAATAAATGAATCACTGGCTTCAGAATAAACATAATAGACATGGCTTTGCAAAACAGATTAAGAAAAATATATGTATTAAAGAAGATGACCCTTGCTAATGCTGGTAAATGTTAATGCAATATTAAGTGTTAAAGTGTGCACTGTGTAGGACAAAAATCTCCAGCTGCCAATCAGGTACCCATGAAAAACAATGAGCCGCACGTACCCTGTTAGGAACTTTACACTTGGCAAGTATTATCAGGGTAGCATTTCTTACAATGCAAACGGTGAAACATCAGAAAGCAGGCCAAAAGCAACTGTAAACGTCTTTCCACACCAGGAAAACATCTGCACAATTGCACATTTTCAGAAATTCAAATGAGAAAATGGTACAAAATAGAACAGAAATGAACAGATGCTTAGAGGATTGAGCCTGATTTTCACTTGGTTGTAAGTGTGAAGCACTGTGGTAACATGACAGATGATGCTCCCTGGATTTCCCCATACCCCAAGAAATTAGGCGGCTGTTTTATTTGAAAAAGGCTAAGAAATACAACACTGAATAAAAAAGTAACTTAAGATCTGTAAAAGAATCTATCAGAAGAATTTAAATTTGTTAGCCTTTTTGGCTATAAAGCTCTTCAGCTTAAAGCTTTCAGAGGGAAAAAAAAAAAGTATATCTATTTTTCCCTCAAATCTGTCACTGTCGTTGGTAAGCTACAATGCAAGTAAAAAGAAAAAAAAATCATAATCTCATTTTTTTTCCTTTCTTACTGATGCTATGTAAAATCCATTTGGCTAGTCCAAATAAGTCCCTATTGTTTATTAAAGAAATTAATTTTGGATTGTGAGAATACTTGACAGACTGATCATCAGCTGACAGTCAACAAACTACAAGAATGTAAATACGCATAGAATTGTAGTAGGAACATTTTAAGTTGATTCAAACTCTCAGAAAGTTGCTAGGTACAATGATTTTAAGTACTGCTAAACCACTTCTGAGTGGTGAAAAAAGCCTTAAAATAGAAGCAAATCAACAGCACATTCCATAGTTGTGTAAGATTTCCAGTTCATGCAGAATTTCATAATAGGGCAAGAAGCCGATGGACTGTGTCCAGACTTTCATTTCAAGCACTGCCTCTGTACACAAACCAGGCGAAACCACGCTGCTCAGTAGGATCCTAACGTGGATGTACTTATACATGGACAGGACGCGCCTGAAAACCAGGCAGACAAGTCAAAGTCTGGATAAGAAATTTCAAAACAAAACAGCTTTCATTTTCACAAATTGTTCCACAGAGGTGAGCAATGAGTGGATATTCTTGCTGTTTACATTTCTCTTGTGTGTATTATGACAGTGGTGTCCAGCATTTTGAGATTTAGCACATTACTGATGTATAAAAAAGGCAAATATTGTAAACAACTTGCATAATCAAAATATAGCATACTAAAATGATTGTTTGTAAAATTATTACTTGGTCTTACCTTTGTCTTCTCAAGCACATAACTTTAAATATTAAGTCAAAACTAACTGTGTTTTTAGAAACCTTGCTTTTCCATCCTTCTTAGCTTTGACAGAGTCAGGAGTTATCTAGTTAAAACAAGCCCACTGACACAGGCAGGAAAACCAGCAAACTGCAAATTCACTCTTCACCACACAGCATAAAAATCATGGTCACAGCTTCATGTTTAATGTGGAATCACTTTAAGTATACAGTATTTTGAAAGATTCAGAAACTAGTTAGAAAAGCCAGCAGAACAAAAATACAGGAAATCCAAAACACATCTTTGACCTTTTTAATCCTGTGCTTAGGGTCACATTCCTGAAGAGACAAGATTTTAGCTTTACGAGAAAAGAAACTTTGGTATGCAGTTGAACTTGCCACATGAATAGCACCTGTAGCTTTCAAAATAAATAGTAATGGCTAACTAGACACTATGGCAGCAAGACACCCTCCTTAAAAAAAAAAAAAAGACCAAGAACAAGCACATGCTTGGAAGCTACACCTCAATGTTGGAATATAGAAACTAGTATAATCTTTTCTTAAAAGTAATTTTAAAGCACACACTAACTATTGTTTTTCTGATACTGATTTTCTTTAAGAAATCTTTCCTACCATGTGAAAGCTTTCTGTTTATTTGCTAACCAGTAATACTCACTCATCTTAAAATTGCACTCTGATGCCTGAAGAATACTGTATTAAAATTTCTCTTTTAGACCCCCTCTATTTTCTTAGGTGTTGTATTTGTACTCCACAGATCCATGCTGTCAGCATGGAGTGTTGCACGATGTCCTCCTACTCTTAAGATTTTATTAAAAAGGTCAAAGATAAATTCAACCACAAACTGCAGNTCAACAGTATGATGTAACTTTACTTACACCACTGCTAGATTTAACTTCTTGAAAGAGACATAAGCATATACTATGGCCACATCACATAAGTTTCTGGTTTTTTTTTTCTTTGTTAACCTTCACTTAGTAATACTTCACTTTTAAAATTTGAATTATTGAAAAAAAAATCACAGAAACTTTATAANGCGAAACTTCAGTTTCCAGAGTGTAATGAATTTTAGTCATTTAATAAACTTAAGTTTTTATTTGCTGTAGTGCTGTGACAACAAATCACACCTGTGTACCAGAGCATACATCAACAGTATGATGTAACTTTACTTACACCACTGCTAGATTTAACTTCTTGAAAGAGACATAAGCATATACTATGGCCACATCACATAAGTTTCTGGTTTTTTTTTTCTTTGTTAACCTTCACTTAGTAATACTTCACTTTTAAAATTTGAATTATTGAAAAAAAAATCACAGAAACTTTATAAAGGAATAGCTATAAGGAATAACCTCACAGGCACTGATATGACAAACATTTATTTTTTAAGGACTGAGAGGCATTATTATCAACAAAGTTGATGGAAAAGAATGACTGACTAACTCTGTCCAAATGGGAAATGCCTGCTTCTGCCTATATGTTAAGAAATTCAGAAAGTTATTTTTGGCCTTGCTATGTCACAAAGTCAATCATACAAAGAACTACGCATTTAACCTAAATTAGTAGGTATTTAAAGCCCTTCTATTGAAAACAAAAATATCATGCAGAACTTTATTCAATTATGAAGCTGCTTTAAATCTGTTGCAAGACCATACTGTATATATTAGCTTTTATACTGCTAATGCACAACTAACAGCAAACTTGATTAGATTAACACAAATCTGTCTTAATTACATCATCATATCACACTAAGAAGACAAATGCCACAAGATTGGCAAAAACATTTAATTCTGAGCACTCAAATGGCAGGCTAATTGTGTTGTAACCCCTTAAAAAAAAAACAATCCTGCAGTCTCACTTTACAAAAAAAACTTCTGTAAAATATTAATTGGGAGGGAACAGTTTATACTGTCTAACACAAAGTAACTTATACAACTAGTGTCAAGAGCAAACAAAATAACTTCTAAATAAAAAGGCAAAATACACATAGCAACAGAAGCACAAACGCTGCATTAAATACAGTCAAGATAAGACAACGCACTTGTTAATAAAAAAAGTAAAAAGTTACTGAAGTTAGCAACACATTTAAATAAAATCCTAGAGGGGAAAAAAAAACCTCAAAACTATTTTTTCCAAATGACAGTTTCCATTTGTAGTCTTTCCATCCATAATTCGTCTGATACAGCACATCCATTAAGATGTTCAGAATCTCACAGAAGAGTTAGGTTGTCCTCTTACAAATCTCATTTCTGAGTTGTTTTTGGATGTTTTAAACAGACTTATTATGAATGGAGTAAAAGCAAGGCAACAAATGGACTTTTTAAACACCTTCAATCTTAGCATGAATGACCAACTTTAAAAGTTATCATAATCTTTTTTGTCTTTTTTTCCTTCTGCTTCAAATCCATCAACCCCATCACTGTCCCTTCTTCTTTTACGATTGTTATGGATGTTGAAGCGTTGATTCATCTGTGGTAACGGATCCATTCCTAAAACTTTGTGAATTTGACGGAATGCAAGGAGTCTCAGTGCAAACTACAAAAAGGACAGAAAGAAAATATTTCAGTTAGATGTCCACTGAGTGCCCTGTCAAACAATGAAGAAGTGGTGTAAGATGACAGCACCCTTAGATCTGGCTTTACACGTTCCTCCTTTGTGCAGGTTATCATCGCAATATGTGCATGTCACATTTGCTGCTTTAGTGCAAGTCCAGCAGCTAAAACGCACCACGTCGAAGCTCAGGATCTGGACTTTGTACAGCAGATGTGATATGCACATACTATTGTGCTGACGTTGTTTCTGGAAGGAAAAAGGGTGGATGACGAGAGCTATCAACAGCAAATTTAGTTACTTTCCACATAGTTCCCCTTACCTGTGCACTTGAAGTAATATCCTCTCGTTGCTGATCTGTCATTACAGCAAGTGTATCAAAAGGGTCTTTTTCACAAGGGTCCAGAAGGCCAGGACCACCTAGAATGGTTAGGCTAATTAGTAGCACATCTCTACCTCATTTTGACCAAGACTAGAGATTTTTATATTACTTCAGCATAAGTACACTGACATTGATCAAATTCAACTTGCCTTTAAGGATGATTCCTGAAGATATGCACTCAAAAACTCTTCTAAGTGCATCCCCAGGGCTCTGTGGTCCAGTAGCACTGCTGATCGCTTTTTCCACAAGCAGCTCCATAGCCTGTAACAACAACAAAACCCAGCTCATTTAGAAGACTGACTGAAACAAAAAAAAGCTGCTACTGTTGTCCAATGCAGAACTTTTGATAAAGGAATTTTGAAGAACATAACACAGAATGATTCCAGTTAACTGGAAAAAAAACCTGTGTATTTTATAAAGGCAAAGAAAAAGAAAGCTTGTGCACGCACTGAGTACTGATATTGACATAATTATTTTCACAGGTTGCCCAAAACCTTTTCATAAACTTATGCACTAGTAGCCTACATATGCAGGTAGCCAGCTTGCCCAACAACTTCTGGAGTACACATGAAAAATGATGCTTTCTCTCCATCTGGCAGCCGTATGAATGAACAGAACACGTACACAGCGTATCTAATGCTATTAACAGAATATGAGAACATTTTTTGCTGTAGGAACACAAACTGAAGTAATCACAAACATAATCATCTTTTGAAGTTTAACCTAAATGGTTACTAGTTCCTCAGTTTAACAAAACTGAAGTTCACAGTAAAGCTTATATCCTGGAAAAAAAAGTTAACACTAACTCAGATGTGAAATAAGTGGAAAAAAAATTATCTTCATCCAAAAAT
>VXAV01004489.1:114222-144468 GCA_013399715.1 Alectura lathami
TATGCATCCAAACCCCCTTCGTTGTAAAGTATGGCAGGTGTGACACTGAGCTTTAGAAAACCTTGGTCAAAAATCCTTCCGATGTCTTGGCAGCAACCCCTGACAGGAATCAGGTCCCTCTGCTAGAAGGCTTTGGACCGGGGCTGTTCGCTAAGGATAAAAAAAAAACCACACGCATACATATGCTTTCATAAATATGTACACTTTGCTTGCTGGAGGAAGGATTCCACAGCAGGGGTTAGAACACTTCAAATATATCAGATTTGGGAAACTGTCAAACGCAAAACACTGTAAGGAACAGTAGCTATGCGGTTAACAATTTTATTTCACACTGTATTTTTTTTTATTTCACACCATATTTTTTTTTAGCCTTTTTTCATGTAATAGGATTATTACACATCAAACATGATTCTACTCCATGTGCAAGTCTCAGTCTCATCTTTACTCCAACTGGTTCTTCCGGTAAAGCCTTCCTTATCTCCTGAACTAGCTCCCCAAGCGAGCTAAAAAAAAGAAAACTGTAAACCATTGTAAGACACAGAGCATGAGAAGCTGCAGTAAGAAAAAAAAGACACAACACACACTTAACTCTGCAGCAAATAAGCAGCAGTCTTCATAATAAGGCCTCCTTTGCTGCAATAATTTGCAATTCAGTCTTCTATTTTCTCTTGTTTCAAGAGTGAACTTTACTGAACATCTGTTTTATACTGCTCAGTGTCTTGAAGAGAAATCTATCTTGATTTTGCTTGCCTAGAGGCAGTACTGCATTCAGCAGTGAATAAAGTCACAATGATCATTTTAACTCAGATGTGGGTCAGACAAAAATACAGATTTGTTTCCTTTAGGAGGCTTTTGAAATTTATTTTTAATCTGTATCATAAAATTTTAGGCCTGAAACAATTCAACTGAAATTGAGTATTGTGGCAAAAATCAATACTGTGCTTTTTGTACAGTACGTTCAGAAATTAACATGGTGTTTAAGGTTAACGTCTTTTAATGATTTCCTGATTCAATAATCAAAGGTTTTAAGTGAAAGTATTCTTTACGAACTTAAGCAATATGCAAAGTCTGATTCAACACAGACAAACCAAGAGTCATGTTACATTTAAGATTGCCAAAAGCCAAGTAGCATTGGTTGGGTGTGACAGCGCATAAAGTATTTATAGGTAGGCATGATAGGTGCACCTTAAGAAGTGTACAAAGCACTTAAAGACTCTTCAGAAGTCATCCAAACTACAGAACACATCTTGAATCTTCTCCAATTAGGCAGGATGACTTCATTAACACTGTTTGCTTATGATACAGTAGTCACAGCTACAGAACATTTACTAATGCAGTATAAAAACTTCAAATATTTTAGAGGACACGTAATGAGATGAAATTGAAAAACCTATGGCTTATAATAAATACGTATATACACAAGCACATGTATACATAAACACATACAATGTTTTCAACCTGCCTGAGGAGCATTAAGATAACTCTGTATTTCCTATTTGTAGGTTCATTGTCAAACACCAGAACCCTATTTGCCATGATGCCTTTCAACTATGAAATACAGGATTGAAAGGAAACAAAAGTTAATTTTATCTGACCCGTAAACAAAAAGAACCAATGTACTGCAGACATTAATCATGCTTGTTGGCTTAAAAGCTTTTGGAGCTTTGAAAGTGTTACAGAACAGACCCTAAAGCAACACTGCTGGCACCAGAGAAACTGCGGACTTCAGAAATGTAAATTGATTTACAAGCTCCACCTTCTGCTTCAGCTCAATGACAAAGCCGTTTTTTTTATCGTAGCAGTCTGGGTTTGCCAGTTGGATAAGACTTACTGTAATACCAGAAGCATAAAATAAACTCAAAAAGTACTCCAGACCAAACAGCAACCTCAGAGAACTGGAAAAAATCACACTGCCTTTTTAAGTTAGAAGCACTATTACCATCAGAAGTATTACACTAGTGCATTTTAAGTGCCACTGCTAATTGGAATGTGTAGGTGATGGTAATACTGATCCAGTTTAAATCCAAAACCACATGATTCCATTTTCTAAAGGGATAGAATCTTTCTCTTAGGGCAAGACTGCTCTAGAAAGCCAGTTTATAGCCACTCACTATACACTTTGTTTTCCACATAATTTTGTGAGAGTGGAAAAAATAGTCAAGTTTGTACCTTTTCCAGAAAGCTGAGGTTGGACAAAGTTACAATTTAAAAAAATAAATGCATCATATGAGTATTTATTTCAACTAACTGTTGTCTACCAATATTGTTTGTTTAAAAACAAGGTTTCATCAGTATTAGCTGTGCCAGCATGTTACCTTCCAGGACCTTAATGCCATCTTAAGCAGAATAGATAAACATATAAAAATACGTAAGAGAGAAGTAATATCTTTAACAACGTCCCAACCTCCATCCCTCATGTTCTCCTCCCGAATGACTGGAGATGTCAGTGTGATAGTAACTTGCATTTTGGGTTCCACACATGAATTTAAAATTATTGCTGCTTCTGGGACTGCACACTTGATATCGTATTTCTCAGGACTAATTACCTAAATATTGGGAAACAGAGATTTCTATTAGCATGTGACTAAGAGAAGTATGGAGAAGAAAATGGACTTCAACACAGTCTTCTTAACAGAAAGACAGAAATGCAGTAATTATATGAAGCAGATACTTGTGTATTCAAGGCAGTCACAGTATATGCAATTTAAAATATATACATAATATATACATAAAGATATTGATACATATAGGTATGGACTTGCATACTGTTACCAAATCATAAAAAAATACACAGCAGTCACTAAGCATGCAAAAGAAAAAATCTATTCATAAAGGAAATTCATATGCAAACTAAATCACATAGCATGAATCTTGACAGCACTTAAAGAAAAGCCTCAGTGCCACTTGAAATGTCAGCCAGCTATGTTTCCTGTCCAAACAAAGGAGCCTTTAAAAAGCTCAAAGCTGCAGTAGTTCCTCTCCTTCCAGCTCTCACTCACAGGCTGAGTACTGCTAGGGACACTCTATATTTGGCTGTCACAACATCGTCAGATAAGAACAATGGGCAAGAAAAACACCAGGGGAAAGTGTAAGAGTAACAAGGTGGTTATTCTGAACTGCTTCCTGCTACTAAAATTAATAGTTCCCAATATTTTAAGGGGAAGCTGTAGGCACCACAGTCACCTCCTTCCACAAAACAGAAGTGACTTCTCCCCAGAGACAGACTAAGATGTACAATGATAATTTTTCTTGCTTTGTTACTTTCAGCAGGACCCAAAACTATTTCCTAGTTAATCTGATTCTGCTAACGCTTCTACCATTCTGCCGAGAAATTTACCACTGTATGGAAACACTGATGTTATGGCAAGCCTTCTGTAATGACAGTGGGCAGACTCCCTCAGCAGCGGGCAATGGAGCAAAAGACTTCATATTCATTTCTCTTGAAAATACAGCATATGGTTTATATGAGTTCCACTGAACAGTCTAGGCAGCACATTTAGAGTTTTCGTGTCTGTTTTTTTTTTTTTCTGTAATTTTTAAAAATGGTGCCTAATTGAAAAGCTCCAAGACTTACTTTGTTACTTTACTTGTAGAACTTCAAAGCATACATACTGGAAACAGTCTGGCATTAAATGAGAACTTTGACCCTCAGGCAGTAAAGCCTACTATTACCACTGCAGTAACTGGACAACAGAAAGTCTCTCTGCTCATTTTTATCTGCCAATTAAGTGAAACCTATTAAATGATGGTTGATACTACACCACTAGCATAAACACCTAGACACTTGTAAACACATAGTAATGAAAAAGCAAAACATACAGCACAGTCACTGAATTCAGACAGGAACATTCAGACAATTAAAAGAAACTGAACTGAGCCATGAAAAGCACTGCTAAGCCCTGCAGACATGTGACTTCAGACTTAAAAAAAAAAAACCAGCATATTTGTAAAAATATAAAAAAAAATTTAAACTCTACTTACTGCAAGTTGTTTGGGAAGACTTTCAGCAATACGACTGAGTAATGACTTTGAAGGCTTCTCAGCACATAACAGAACAAGATTGACATTTCTGTCGCCACGGAGCAGCAAACCTTTAGCCAGAACGCCTACTCGTAAAACTCCTTTCAAAGCTCTGTGAAGTAAGTTTTAGTAGTTAAAAGGTGCATTTAAAGTGATATTAAAGTCTTAACACTAATCCTGAAGACAGGAAAACGAAATAAAACAGGAATATCCCACATACCCTTGAATGTCATCACCAAAATTTGCTGTATCAAAACCTTAAGAGAACAGGATCCCTGGAAGCACTGAGAACAGCGCAGGGAAAAACAAAATGACGTTTAGAATCAAAAGATGAATTTCTTAGAAAATAAAAATACCTGTCTTTACTGCCATCTTTTTTATCATCTCCCTCTTTGCTCTTGCTTTTTTCCAGGTCAGTCATGTTGTCAGAAACAAGTTTCAAAGCACGCTCGGTAATAGAAACAATCTTCTGGACTGCCTGAAGTTCCTCCTCTGTTGGGTATATTGCTGCATGTTTGGTCATCACGTAGCGGTCATCAGAAGAGTCAGGGCGGCGCAGAGGCTGAACAGAGAAAAAAGTGCATTTCTGAAATGTGGGTGCACTTCGAAGTCCACAGAATATTCAAACCTCACATCACTTAAATGTAGTAATAAAACATGAACTATGTCCTTAACAACTGTCACTGCTCACAATCGTGTCCGAAGGAATGTGAACTGCATCAAAATAAAACCAGTTAGGAATTCCACAGATCCAGAATACTCCTCTCTTCCACATAAATATTTGTTTATTCACTGGGAAATATCTGCATACTTACTGCTGTAAAATAAAGTTGCTGGTCAGAAAGGTTGTGGAATCTCCTTCTCTGGAGATACTTACAACCTGCCTGCAGGCTTTCCTGTGCAACCTACTGTAGAGAACCTGCTTTTGCAGGGGTGGTTGGACTAGATGATCCTGAGGTCCCTTCCAACCCCTACAAGTCTATGATTCTGTGATCTATACTCGCTTTAACAACAAGAAAAGGTCTACAGACCAACTTCCCGTGCAAACCATGGTCAGCTATAAGATCAGATCATGTTGCTCAGGAATTTATCCAGTCACATCTTGAAACACACCAAAGATGGAGGCTGCACAGTATCTCTTTGAAGAAGTTATTTCCTATATTCAGTCTGAAACTCCCTTGTCTCCAAGTAAGCTGTCTCTCCCTTGCTCTCTCACCACTGTGAAGAGCTTGGCTCCATTGTCTTCATAATGCACAAGCATCAGAAGGCTATTGGGACCTACTGAAGCTCTCCCTTCTCCAGGCTGAATAAGCCCAGATCCTTGTCTCTCCACACAGCACATGTGCTGCAGCCCCTGGCAATCCCAGTGACCCCACACTCAAACTGCTATGATTTATCAGTCTTTCTTGAACTAGAAAGACTGAAACTGAATGCAGCACTGCAACCTGGGCCTCATGAAAGCTGATAACTTATCACCTACTGATTACGCTCCTGTTAATATAGACCAGGATGCTGTTGGCGTTCCTGCTGTCAGACCACACTGTTGGCTCATGTTCAGCTTCTTCTCTGCCAAGATTCCCAGGTCAGTTTCAGCAGGGCTGCTACCCAGCTTGTCATTCCCCAGCTGGTGTAAGTGCAATGGGTTACTCTGTGCAAGGGCAGCCCCATCTATCTGTCCTTGCAGAATTACATGGAGCTCCTGTCAGCCTACCCCTTTTGCTCGCCTAGGTCCATCCAGCTCTGCCCTCAGAAGTATAGACTCTTCTCCCAACTCCAAACCAATTAAGTTTCACATCAGCTATGAACCTGATGAGGTTCACTCACTGATGCACTCACTCCACCACTTTCAGATGGTAAGTTACCAACTTGACAAATCTCAAGATCAACCCATGTAGTAGTCCGCTTATGACCAATCTCATGGCAGAGTAGGACGCACCACTAAAGGAGCTTATCAAACAGGAGGAAGAGCAACTTTTTACATTGTCTGATAGTGACGAGGGGGAAAGGTTTTAAACTAAAAGAGGGGAGTTTTAGGATAGATATCAGGACAACTAGAAATAAGGCCAGGCTGGATGGGGCCCTGGGCAGTATGACCTAGAGGGCGGCAACCCTGCCCATAGCAGGGGATTGGAACTAGATGGTCTTTAAGGTTCCTTCCAACCCAAGCCACTGTGTGATTCTACGATCATTCTAACCACTGTCCTCTGAGACTGGCAATTCAACCACTTTTTACTCATACATTTGTCCACAACGTAATTGTTATAGAGCAATAGAATGGTTAGGCTAGAAACGATCTTTAAAAAAGAAGAAAATAACATTGTTTAATGCAATTAAATAGAAAGTAATACACAAATTCATAAAGACTTTATTTTAGGAAAAATCACTATTTGTCTTTAAGACTTCATTTTCTCAGTGGACTTATTTTGGAAGACAGGTTAATCTACACAGTTTCGTTAGCATATAATTTCTTATTTATCATCCAAATCTTTTATTAACAAACACTGGAGACAATGCAGCACTAAATAATTTATAGCCCTTAACTGTGCCTCCTGGTAAGTAAGACTTCACTTTTTCCCCTCCCCTTCAAGTTAAGAAACTCACAGCAGGTCCTTGGGGCTGAGGAGGCATTCCTGGTCTAACTCCCAGCAGGCCAAGAGGTCCTGGAGGACCATGAGGATATCCTCCATCTGGAATTCTACGACGGTCATCCCAGTGATGCTGCTCTTCCTCCATTCTCCTCCAGTACATGTCCTCTTCATACCGCCTGAAATGCATCAAGCAAAGCATTCTCTTTACACAGCTGTTAGTATTTCCAAACATTGTAAATGAATTCTTGGATGTCATCACTAACCCATTTCTGGTAGTCATGTGAAAATACCAGGGAACTGTGTAAAAACGAATGTTTTTTTTTTTGAAAGTGAGCCTCATTATAGCTATAGAATTCTATAAAGTCTACGCACCTGAGCACTACAAAAAAAAACCTCAGAGTGTTACTGACATTTTAATTTTAAACTAGACAGTACGGAGTTCTCACAACATTCAAAAGCACCAACTACAGAAGCAGAGTTAGTTTTAGATTAATCTGACCACAGTTTGTCGCATTTACTGATATAGATGTGTTACCTCATTTCCATCCTCCAGCGTTCTTCCTCTTCTCGCCTTCTCCAGTATTCTTCTTTCTGCATCTGTTTCCTCATTTTTTCTTCTTGAATTTTTCTTGCTCGAATACTGGGCTTCACTTCTACCTGTAGGTCTGGGTTTACTTTTTTCTAGTTTAGAAAAAAATGAAATGTTGGTTTCCCTGTCACCACCTTGCTGTTACTGAGTTTTTTTCCTGGAATGATTAACACACTACACATCTACAATAAAATCAAGATGAATAAAATGCAGTTTTAGAACTACATTGGAGCTGAAGAAACATATTGTTATTTCTGTAAAATTGTGGACATATATTACAAAGAGCATGACGTCCCTCTTCACCTGCATCAATATCTCACGTAGAGCCAAATACTTTACTGTTCATCTTGTAGCTGGATGACTAGCACGCTTCCTGATACCCTGTTCCTGAAAGGTACCTCATACAGATGCATAAATCATGCATTACTGAATACAGTTCTCTAGCAATTTTCTCCTTTCATCCCTTCCACAATTATGCAGGCCCATTATTGCTCGTGCAAACACAGTAGATTCTTCCTACATAATTTTACAGCATGCATTTTGGTTACTATATGTCATAGATGTATCAGTAGGTGTGTCTCCATTAATGACTGAAAAAAATATTCTACACTTGCTTTTTAAACATCTCCCCAAAGGGTTTATTATGTGGTCTGCCCTGACAAAACCACTATGCACTACTCTTTTACACTGTTTAAAATTGATTGTAAATAACAAAAAGAACCCTATTGTTGATTGCGTACGTTGTACCGTATTTTAATGTTGCAATAGTCCCAAAAGCGATGTTCAAAATGTTAAAAGAAAAAAAACAACAGTATTTTCAGTCTGTCATTACTTCTTTACAAACTATTCTCTGAAGAAAATCAACTACAAGGTGAATGGATTTCTCTTTTTGTGCTGTTTACTCAGAACTTACTTCGGCTACTCCTTAAATGCAAGGCCATGCAACTAGTCAGCTGGTTCTGGTGGAATTTCAGATAGAAGCATAAGCATTTCTACTAACCTTATATTGGAGTCTGTGCCGCCTTCCTTTTAAGTGCATCTCCTTGGCATTAGGGTCATTAAAACTGCATTCACAAAGCTTACAGTGAAAGCGGATCACCTTTCCTTCATCATTTCTAACCTGAAAAATACAGTTACAAGAACACATTTGGTTTTGTGGATTATGTTTTGTTTTTTAAACCTCAACCTGATGTAAAAATGAATTTACTTCAGTGACACTGTACACTCTCTACTCATCTCAACACATGTTCAAATGTTCAAACAACTGAAAGAAGGGAAACCAGAACTTTCCATTCTCCCAGACACCCCACTGTACTTGGTAATGAATGGAGGTCTTCTGTTCCTAAGAACACCCAGCTCTATCTGTACCTGAACACACTGAAGCCAGTAACTGCAAACCTGCAAATATTTGAAACATTTACATCAGATTCTGATCCTATAGACTTCATATATATATAGTCCTATAGACTTCATCCACATCTCACCCACTCAACACAAAGAGTGCCTCACTGAGCTCAAAACAAACATACAATAGAAAAATGCACACATATGCACAAGCCTTTTCAGGTTCAATGCCCTGTTTCGTGATGAACAATTTTTTACCGTAACAGGTGAAAAAAAAAAATCAAATTTTCATATCAATACCTCCTCCACATAGTCATGTCCCACTGGCTGGACATCACTTTGTAAGGCAGCAAGTGTTGTAGGAGTCACTGGTTCAGTTGCTGTGTCTGGTTTTACTTCCTGTGTTTGTACAGTGGCAACGGGAGTCGTTTTAACAGTTTCAGCTGATTTCATTTCTTCCAGTTTACTTCCTGTTGTCTGAAGCTTATTACCACCTAGAAATCAAAACATTTAAATTTGTAACTTTCATAAAATGAGAACACGATTACACATGATACGCAACTCAAGTCTTCATTTGCAAGTATCAATGTGCTGGCCAAAGCATTACAAGTCCTTAAAAACTGGTTAAAACTTAAAACATACTTAAATTGCAATTAAACAGAATTTTTGTTTAAATAAACCTGTTTAAAAACATTCAAGTTATTTAAAAACTTAATATTAGCTTTTCATTTTAGCATGAAAAACTTTATTGCATAAATACAACTTATGTAACAGAAGTTACATAAGTAACTGCAATTTTTGTCAGTTTCGTGCTTTTTTTCAAAACAGAGAGGACTGAAAGGGAACAACTCAGCACAGATATTGTAATAATCCCTTTTCATCATCAGATAACATTTTGTAAATAGATACAAAAAGTAACTTAAACTTATACTGTTTGCATCAGCAAAGGTATTTGCTCTCATTGTTGCAACTGCATAGATCTTTCCTTCAAGAGCAGGATAACTTTTTTTTGGAACAGCTCCTTCCCATCTCTGCAAGTCTGCCATGTTCATTTCAAAAGCATTAGATATCCACTACTACAAGGATATTTCAGTTGCCCAGTAATGAACTACCAACCTGCCTTAACAGCCCAGGCTATAAACTGAAATTAGGACCAGCTGGACTATAAACTGCAATACTACAGCAGCTACTACATAAGAAACCAAAACTATCTTATGAAGGAGGGAGAAGCCTCCAGGAAATGTCGGGTGGAGACAACAGGGCAGAAACACCATAAACTGTGAAGCAAAAATTTTTAATGCATTATTTTCACCTATTGCTAGTTTTCTTAAAAACAGAACTACTCATGCATAGTTAACTAAAGACATTTGTATTTGCTACGCTAAGATCTTAAAAAAATTATGGAAATAGGTTAGGTTTCAAAATAAAGACTGACTTCTGTACTTGCCAACAAAGTTTATTTTCGGAGTAGATATTTTCTTTACAGCTATATTAGCAGCAGTTGAAGATGTTTTGTTGTTGGATGCCGTGTTAAGTGGTGTGTTTGCCGTGGGAGTAAGAATTTTCACTGCAGAGGACGCAACAGAAGAATTCACAGTACTGCTGCTAGTTGCTATATTTGAAGCAGAGGCAGCTGGTTTGGAAGCAGATGTGGATGTTGAAGAAGTAGCCTGGGTAACCACATTTGGTTCAGTTGAAGGAATGGGTTTGCCAAGTTTTGTGTGCAATTTTACTACCTGTAAGAATAGAGAAATTAATTTCATCTCCTTGGGGAAAAAAATGAACTCATTATATATAGCTTATGGAAGCAGCAATACAAACACAAACATAACAAAGTAAAAATAAAAATCAATATAACTAAAATGTTAGTTACTGCTTCTTAAAAAGTGATCTTGACAAAAAAAAAAAGATGGACATGTAAAAGATTTTGTCATCTAAAACAAGGAAGCAGATAATCACCATCTTGGATTGCTTATTTCCACCTCAAATTCAGACATTTACTCCAAAAGCTGTGGATAACAACAGAAAGCCAACAAACTGACAAGACAGTAAAACAGGAGTGTTTTGCTGCATCTGTTTCTATGTCACTGTTTTGCTGCCTGGTTGCTTTTTCTTCTCTTCAAAATGCATAGTACATTAAACCATTTTGTAAATAAAAGTTACTTAATTCAAGAACATTGCCTCCTTTTATCACTACCTTTTAAGAATATTTATATCGAAAGAATTGCTACCCTAGTAAAATTAGAGATTCCTTAGAAAAAGCTTTTTTTTTTTTTTTAAGCAGATCTACAGAGACAAATAAGGAGGGTATGAGAGGTGTATTTCAGAGCTTAGAATTCCTAGATAGCAAAAAGGCACAGTCCTTATTCTTAAAACAACTGCTTAAGAATACAATAGTACTTTTTGTTCACAGCTTACTACCACCTGAGAAAGGAGTATAAGTGGACCATAAAAGCCAAACACGCAAAATGAAAACTAAACATTACAAAAGGTTTGAAAGCAGCAAAAAGAAAAAAGCCTGCTTTTGTCTACATATATAAACAACGATACTACATATAAAATGGTATACATATACTTCCTAGGTCTTTTTTTCTTATTGTTTAAGTAAATCATATTCCCCATCGGAATATAGACATATTAATATCAGGTAATACAATAAGTTTAATCAACTCTTCAAAGGACTTTTTTTTTGCAGTAGAGTGCACAAGAATTCTTCAGATTGTATCACAGTAACAGATTCCTTTGAGATTTCAGTTTTACACAGATGACAAACCAGTAGTAGCTTGTGACTGTGTATAGGAAAGAGAAAGCTACATCCGAATGTATGAGGACAATATACACCACACTTCATATATTACTGAGCAAAACACAGTAATATAATGGCTTAATGTATTTATGAAAGAAATAACTCTAGACAAGTTTATCTACCCAAATTGTACTATTTGCTCTTGCACCAACACAAACTCATATTTAGAAAACTTTTAAATCAAAGAATCATAGAATGGCTTGGGTTGGAAGGGACCTTAAAGCCCACCTAGTCCCAACTGCCTGCTGTGGGCTGGCTGCCACCCACTGGATCAGGCGGCTCATCCAGCCTGGCCTTGAGCACCTCTAGGGATGGGGCATCCACAGCTTCTCTGGGCAGCCTGGGCCAGGGCCTCACCACCCTCTGAGTGAAGAATTTTCTCCTAATGTCTAATCTAAATCTCCACTCTTGTGCAGATTTCTCCACATTCTCCCTTGTCCTATCACTGTCAGACCTTGTAAGAAGTCGCTCCCCCTCCTGTTTATAAGCTCCCTTCAGGTACTGGAAGGCTGCAGCAAGGTCTGCCCAGGGCCTTTTCTTCTCCCGGCTGCATAAACCCAGCTCCCTCAGCCTTTCTTCAAAGCAGAGGTGTTCCAGCCCTCTGAGTATCTTAGTGGCCTCCTCTGGACCTGCTCCAACATTCCATCTTCTACTGTATACTGTATGACTTGTGTAATAAGAACAAGAAAAAGCTCTTACTTTCTGATGCTTGGCTCCACGGATATGGGCAGCATATGCATCTGCTCCTGTACAAGACACATCACAAAGCTCACAGCGCAACTGATTCTGAGTTCCACGAGCAGAAGTGCTGCTGTTATTGGTGTTCTGGGAAGCTTTCAGTGCTGCTTCTTTCTTTTTGTGTTTCTGGCCTTCTAAGTGTTCTTTATAAGTCTGTTTAAATAAATGACAAACATATTATAAGCTGCCCTTGTACTGCTTATTGCTCATTCATGTGAATTCATGTAGCATAGAACATAGCATAAAATGCATGCTTTATGTAAGAAATATTTGCTATGCTGAGCATTTCTTTCATATGACATGCTTTAAGGCATAAGCAAGACATTTGTAAAAAAAATTTTCTTCTCCATCAGAATTCCACTTTTAGAGATAATACAATCTGAGTACTCCTCCCCTACACCTCCATTTCCTCAATCAAGTACTGTTCAAAAGATATTACTACCGAAAACTTCGTACGACCACAAAACTGCATCTCAGCAGCAGTTTCCTGAATTGCACTGAGTTATTCTCCATTCTGAATTTTCACCAACATGCATGATGTATCCTAAGAACTAAAAAACTGCATTCAAAAGAAGGTAGCACATAAGGCTGTGCTGAAAATCAAATGTGCAAGTTGAGATTTGCTACTGTACCAACAGTGGCAACCTACAGAGCAGACCAAGTGGGACATCGACATCACACTAGCTTCACTTGAGCTGTTTAGCCTAAGATATAAACATTGCATTAATTGTTATCTACCTTGTACATATTTGTATCCACTCTGGAACTAAACTGGGATGATGGAATACAATGAAGAATATAATTCTGGGCTTACCATTCACAAAATGTACATTATTCAGTAGTTTTGGTAAAAGTATTTTCTAAGAAGTCTGCTATGCTAAAAAAACAAATCAAAGTTTAGAATACTTCTGAAGTCCAAAATACAGTTAAAACTTCTCTGTACAAGCTAACAGGATGCACCCTTTTGTCTTCTCATAGTAACTCTATAATTGCATACACTTTCATTTATTTATTCCTTTAGTAAGATTACAGAATTCTTAACAGGTCTTCAAAACTTATATATTCTTATGGGGTCAGTTTTTTAGCTGAAGAAATTGTGACTAAAAGGAATAGCAAAGCATTACATAATACAGGTACCTGTGGTCCAGCACAGCTGATCTTACAAACATCACAGTAGTGGATCTGGGGTGGTTTGGGAGGTTGTTTTGGTTTCAGTTGCTTATTTTGGAATGGTGCCTTTTTAGTAAAGGTGGTCCCTGTCCAAGCAGCTGTTGCTGCAGCAGCAGCGGCCGCCGCTGCTGCCTGTTTCTGTTGCTGCTGCTGCTGCTGGTAATAGGACGATGCAGCTGAATACACTGCAGCTTCATAGCCAGAATAAGAGGTACCTCAAAGATCAAAATAAAATAAAGATTACGTCCCTGTGCATCATGTATTGATTACAAAACACACTGATTACAAGCATGCTGAGTAATAGAGTTGAGGGGGCAGGGCAAGATATAAACAATTTATTGAGATGTTGTTAAGGGCTCTAGTTTTTCTTGACATTTCACAGCACACAAACACATAGCATAACACTTGTATCAGGAATATATTTCTAGATGCACCTTTGCTCACACAGTTACATTGTTGGATATAACAAATAATCCCTAAGGAATATGTAAACATTCTTGGTATATCTGGTAAGACTGAGTATGATCAATAAAATAATTATTAAAGACAAGTAAACAGTCTTTCAGAATGAGATTTACTGTTCAAGATCCAAAGCAAAAAGGAGGATAGAGACTATGTAGAGGAAGGTGTTTTTGTTTTCCAAAGCACCCATTCTTCTCCTATATTGGTTCAATGCAACCTTAGCTTACAAGACTTATAACCCATTGTTCCTCCCTGCCTCTACAACTGCTCTTCTATGGCATCATGCTCCCTTCCAATTTTCCTGGGTTGTATCTGCATGGATTTGTCTCCTCATTTTTATTACTCCCCCATCCCTTCTCCCTAAACCTTATGCTAAGTCACAAAACACGGTGCACATAGCAATGCAATGTCATGTATTTTCACATGGGACAAAACCAGCATATTTAAGCATCCAATCTCTTTTAAACATAAATCATTATATTGGCAAAATATTGATGTAATTGGTTGATTCTTGTCAGTAGAACGTGATGCAACTGAACACAAATTGCTAAAGGTCTGAGTATCTAAATCCTGTAATCTTCTGTAACAATTGCAAAGATGTCAGTAGCATAATATACAAAATTCTTACCAGAGTAAGTAACCGCTGTTGTACTGTACGTTGCACTTTGAGTATAGGATGGAACAACAGTAGCTGCAGCTGCTACTGGCTGCACAGTAGAGGACACTGGATATATAGAAAATGTAGTTGTGGCTGGACTTGGGGTTGCAGGTTTTATAGCTGTCACTTGTCGTGTTTGCTGGGCTTGGGTATACTGAGTTGCCCCTTGGCTATATCCTGCTTTTGGAGCTAATTAGCATGTAAAACAGAAGTGTAAAAACATACACAGGCTTTAGTAGAATGAAGTGTAAACCATATTAAGTAATGTTTAATGACACCAAACGATATTCTGGGGAATAGATGCAACAACTGCAGGCTGATTCTTTTGCTGCTGTTTTCTTTCTTTTCACAGTCATGGTTATGTATGGACAGACAGAGCTGGGGCTGTTCAGCCTGGAGAACAGAAAGCTCCAGGGATGCCTGATAGCAGCCTTTCAGTATCTAAAGGGGGACTAGAAGAAAGAAGGGGACAGCCTCTTTAGCAGGGCTGCTGTGATAGGACTAGGGGAAATGGTTTCAAATTAAGAGAGGGGAGATTTAGATTGGATATAAGGAAAAAGTTCTTTACAATTCAGGGTTGTGAAGCACTGGAACGGTTTGCCCAGAGAGGTGGTGGATGCCCCATCCCTGGAGACCTTCAAGGTCAGGCTGGACAGGGCTCTGAGCAACCTGATGCAGCTGTAGGTGTCCCCGTTCACTGCAGGGGAGTTGGACTGGATGGCCTTTAAAGGTCTTCCAACTCAAACGATTCTATGTATCTGTGATTGTGTAACTGAGTATCACATAATTGTGTAACCATGTCTCAGGTCACATTAGGGAGCCCCAGTTTTTGATTTATTTTTTCTAAACTGTACTTCCATGTTCTCAAGTTACTTTCATTTGATAGTTTTTCTGGAGTATGCTAAACTGAAGTTTGTCTGAACCTCCATATCACTTCTCAATAGTATAAAACAGTTATGCTTTGTACCAGTCATTCTACCAATAATTAAAAGAACTATATCCATTAAATAACTACAGAATTACAAAAAAAAGTCTATTCAGATTATCATCTGAACCTACTACTGACACACTGACATAGTTTAGTGAAGTTTGAAGAGAAATTAGCAACAAGTTTGCCTAGAAGTATGTTTTGGGTATATTTAGTAATATTGCAGACCTCAAAGACAGCTATCCACAGTGACACCCCAACAACATTCAAGTTTTAGATGCAGTATATTTTTCTACACATCTACACAGAGATTACATGAGAAAACTAAAAAAAAATCTGTGTAATTTCATATACTGAAAGACACATTTAGTACCCACACTGTACAGTTATAGGAGTTTGAAGTAGGCAACCCACCTGTCTGGTAGTACGATTCAGCTACTGATGGCTGAGGCTGGGCAGCAGCAGCCACAGCTGCAGCAGTTGCTGTTGGCTGTTGATAGTATTGTTTGCTATCATAGGCTACAGCTGGGGCAGTAGATCGAACATAAGAATAGGAATCCTGTAAATTACAAGAAGGAAAACACAGTAATTTCTCCTTAAAATGTGCATCCAGAGTAATAAAGATCATTAGCAGAGTCAAAAAAAGTCCAATAACAATATATTTCCTTCTAGTCTACACTACATGAGATTTTTTTTTTTTTTGAAAAAAGAATTATTTACAAAGACAATGTATATAGGTACATACAATAAAGAAATTAAATTTGTTTACAAGTACGTCAGGCCTGAAGACAAACCTGATGGACATTTTTCAGGCTTAATATAAAATTACCCTCATGCTTTTAAATCACTCTCCTTTCCAAACCAGCTTTGTAACTGAAAAGCAACTACTTTGATTAGTTTTTCACAGTGACTGTATCAAATTCCTATACAATGCAAAGGTAAAAACAATATGCATCACAACAGAAGTGAATTTCTACGAACCACAATAAAGTCACAAGTTCACAAACATCATTCTACATTGACCTTAAAAAATCCATTAACAAAAGTAATACTTTTGTTATATCTGTTAGACAATGAAAGCGATACTTTTAAAGCTTTCCTCATTTTTTGACCCACCAACTGTTCCATTAGAGAACCACAGTCTGTAAGGGCAAACCAAGTAGATCATTTAACACATCCAGAACTCAGAAGGTGTCTAGTAAGCTTAGGAAACCCTGGAAAATACTGGACACTTGCATGTGTGTTTCCTATCCTAACCATATTTGTGGTGAAGTGTAAGCAGCTGACCAACTGAGCAGCTGACCAGCAAGGCATGAACTACATTAGCTGAAGTGTACTAACACATAACATTTCTTTTTATTTCCTAGAAATATATAGCAAATAAGATTCTTCTCCATCCAGCATGTATAAAGTGGAATTATTTTCCTTTAATTTAGGGCACTCTCTTTTCTGTCTGAATGAACTGACAAATTTAATGACCTTGTAACCACGAGTGTTTGTGCAACATAAATTAAAATTCAATACCATACATAACAAATTCTAAAAGCTACATAAAAGAACTGATAACATGCAGCAACAGTATAGTCCTTTTAAACAAAACAAATACTAATTAGAATCTACACAGTGCCTTGGTAATTGTACGACTAATGCATTAAGGAGATATTACATGGGATGTACTACTTCAATGTCTTCTGTCTCACTAGTAAATGAAAATTTTATATACGAGTTCTGACACAACATTTAGATAACTCTTATGCATAAACACACTAGCCTAGAGATATCCAGTGAAGAACTAGAGTAAAAAAAACGCTGATGCAGAAAAAAAGCTGGTAAAAATAAAAGCTCATATTTCCAATAGGAATCTACCTGGCCATGTAAAACCCCTCTCCTCTTTCTGCATCTACATTATCTTGCTGAAACCAGTGGGCTAGGGTTACTGATGTGCATATACACTTGCATTGTGTGAATCTAGACAGGAAAAACTGCAACTCCTCACTCTCATCTAAAAAATTAACACGAGTAAATACATATGTTACAAAGTCCCCAGGTAGTCTCTGCAGACTGAAATCTTCCATCTGCAAAAGTGATGCAGCACTGTTGATTTTTACTGCAAGTTTCTTTATTCCTGAACTGAGAGAGAATACAATTCAGTTACAGGATGTTGTTTCATAACTACACTTCAGCCAGAGCAAGAATGTTATGTGAGGCATCAACACGTCTCTCCTCAGCCTTGAATGATCCCACCTTCATCTCTTGCACTGGCATCACAACTGTGCAGAGGCAAGGAAATTTAACTTAGCCTCTCAGTCCCATGGAAAGCTGCTCCTTTGTTAGTTTTCTGTGGGATTATTTTTCTGAACTAACCCACACAAATGCTGACAATTGCTAGCTTCATCACAAATGTCAACCGAATTCAGGACAAGATGGAAATAAGGAAAGAGTTTCCTTCTGTGACAGTCTGTAACCACACAAGGTTAAGAGGTCATCTCGCCAGTGTGTCTGCCACCAAAAGGCCTGATTCCTCTCCTTGGGCAATCTTCTATCCTTTACATTGGTACCACAACTCCTGTAGCACCAGGAACCTGACAAGGGCACACCTTCTATCTCCCATTGAAAATGTTTACCAAAACAATTTTCTCAACCAGTTTACACATGCTATTTGAACACTGAGGCTATCCAAGGTAGTACTGTTCTCAGCAGCAGTTCACTAAATAACCTGGAGGTAAATGTCAGCCCACTGCTTACTGTGTGAATGGCTACATCTTAGATCTTGCAGTAGTACTGCTGATTATCCTCTATGTGGGTCTGGAGACCGCAGACATTTCACACTATCAGTTTTAGCTACCGAGTAATTTCAGTTGTATTCACATTGTGATTCACAGAAGAAAAAAAAATACCATCACATTCTCTTATCCAAATGGGCCTTTACCTTTTAACATATAGTTTAAAAACCCCATAAAACAGCAGTAATTTAACACACCTGGTAATTCTGCGTAGTGACAGGAGGTGGTGGTGGCGGAGCTTCTTGTTGCCTCTGTGTATAACCATAATCTGTAGCTGTGTGCGCTGTAGGATACCCTCCGTATGCAGCAGCTGTTGCAGCAGCTGCAACAGCCACCGGAGCAGGTCTAGCTACTGCAACTGTAGCTGCTGCTGGAGCATAGGCTGCAGTAACTGTGTGTGCAGCAACTGGTGCCTGGTGGACTGTATAGCTAGCCACTGTAGTTGGATGGGAATAGGCTACACCCGAAGCTGGCTGCTGGCTATATGGGAAAAAGACAGTAAGTAAATAATTAGATTAATTCACCATACTAAGCTACTAATGCCTACACATTTCAAAATCCCGGATTTGAAGCATACTTGTCTGTTCTACAAAGAAACCAGGAACAGCCATCTACCTACACATATACTTCAATGGCTTCTATTACTTCTCTTCCATTAAAAAATAATCTCTATCATTCTGAAGTTTCTGTGGACACAGAAATACCAAGTGGCTGATGACTTTTTCTTTGAGAGGGTTTGTGGGTTGGTTTTGTGGCTACTTTTTTCTGAAGCAGTAGAGCAGAAGTCTTTAATTCAATATAATACGTAAATCTTAAACTGCTATCTTCTCATGTCTGACAAGTGCTTTGTTAATTCTTTAATAAAGCTGTCCAATTACAATAAATACTACTTTTCTATGACAGCTCATTACTGACCTGCACTTGCATGATGTTTTTCAGTTATGAGCTTAAAAACACTTCCATGAACTCTTAAAGTTAAGGCAGACACACTTTAGAAATATACCTTTGATACCAGGCTTCTCCCACACAAATTCAGAATTATAAAATACTGGCACTACTTGTGGAGAAGTCCCCTGATTCGCAACATGAGTCATCATCAAAGGGCAGTCAGATCAAGCAAGAAGACTGCCACCAGAGCTCTGGCAATTTTCCAGGCACATGCTGAGCCTAATCTGCCTTCCTAAAATTTGCAGGTAGGACATTAAGATGTGGCTGTTTACCAAGAATGAGTAAATACTATCAGTGGAAACACAAAATGGTGGCCTCTGAGGTTTAACTACGGAATAGAAACTGATGATATTGTCCTATTTTGACCTGTAACCATGCATTACAATTAAAAGAACAGTTGTTTTGATTTTAAGCAAATACAGTGAACTGGGCAAGATACACTATCTGGAACAACAGTATAAAATGGGGATTCAATGATTATTGTGGTCCGGTTTTGTACATTTCCTGCACTGTTGCCCAATAATATTTAGGCATTCCTAGAGGGTTTTGGATCTCCATAGCACTATTAATAGATAAATAAAGCCCTATTTCATATTTATCAAGGAGACAGTATCTCTTATTTAAAAAAACAAAAACAAAACAGAAATATGCTACGTCACTTGAAGAAAACACACTCAGTGGCAAATTGGAACTGCAATATAGTTATGCTCAAAACTAAAAGGAACAAGAAGTCATAGTATATTTTCCAAAAGACTACAGTAGTTTCTCCGACACAGCTACCAGAAGCAAAGGACCTTTTCATCGTATATACAATTTTTTCTAAAAACATTTCTGTAACTCTCTTGTTTTTACTAATTAAAAAGAAATAAAATTGTCATTTAATTACAGCAGAACACATAAACATATTAGAAAGCCATTTTTATGGCAGAACCACACAAGGAAAACTTGATCACTACTGGACTTTCATGTCTGGACTCCATCTTCTTCCCACCATAGGCTCTTGGCATTTCACTGCTTAAAAGACCAATTACATTTCATCCAAATTAAATTCAGTTATGAGCTGTACTCCCAATTATACATCATTGTCAGCTTCTAAGCTTAACAGTGGAAGGAAAAGACCTAAACCACTTTGGTGTCACCTCCGACACTGCTTGGAACAACTCCTCCTACCTGACAGATATAGCCAGTATCTTTGTTTTGTCAGTTTAGGTTCAGAAATCAGACACCACCAGAAAACTCAGGAAAACAATTTTATGATGGTGAAAGTGAATGATAATCTATAAAATTAGACAGCACTATCTACGTATCTAAAAGCACAGAAGTTGAAAATATCCTCAAATGCTGAGGTGACCCAGAGCATCACAAGAATCTACTAAAAACGTATTACACTGAGAAAACAGGCAACATTACACTTTCACTGGGGCTGCACCTGAACTCATCAACAGCCCAACACTGCCAACAGGAAAAGTCCTGCTACACCCCACCCTCAACCCCATTCTCCCTCCTGCCATATGCCAATGCTGTCTATGCCATCCTTTTCCACCCCTTGTGCTAGTTCTGCCACTTGTCAAGCTACTGATTTAACACATTCATATAGCTGAAAACTATCCTTTTTTTTTTATTATTTTATTTTTATTTTTTCTGTGCTCATTTTCTAACACAGTTGAACAGAAATACTGGAGCTCAGGCAACAGTCTGACTGCCAGAATACACGTGAGGCATATATATGGAAGCAGGCAAAAATTGGCAAGTGCGGCCTCTCCAGGAAGCATTAATATGGCTCTTCAAGTTCCATGGAACTATGCTCAAGTTACTAGACTCAGGTGCTCACAACATGCTGAGTTAACAGTATCAACATTATCAAAGAAAACGCTTTTATTCTCAGAATATACATGATTACAGCTACCTAACAGTTTTCAGTACTTAATATTGTGAAGAGATCATGATCATTCTGAGCAGCAGCATTAAGATTCTACTCAGTCTCATTTCTTGTTTGCTATTTTTATATCAAATCTTATCATGGTATAGAATTCACAGCCTCAATCATTTGATTTCTAAGGCTAATTCATTCTATTACCATGTTTACTTTAGCAAACCTGTTCCCCTTGCTTCTGCAACATCATGCAGAGCTAGTGATCGAGTTTGCAAGATTACAAGAAAAATATTCTAGAACTTATTTTTTTTTTGGAAGAACTACTCATTACATAACAGAAATTCATGTCATCATCTTTCCCAAATTTATGAGGTTTCTTTTTCTCCCTACGTTCTTACTGAGAATCTTTTAACATTAAGATGACCAGACACTTCATGAAATTCATTTTTGCCAAAAGATCTGTGCCAAGTCTGTCTTCTAACTTGCAAGAGGTTTTTATCCTTGTTCAGTGCCTCATCACATTTGCTGAGATGAACTTACCTCCCCTAGATTAATCTGCCAGATCCCACACTACGCTAACCTTTCTTGCAGTTCATCTTTGTACCTATGCCAGTGCTATCTACTCATCTTTTCAGATCATGGATGGCAAAAACCACATGCACCAGTTCAGATCAAGCTTCAGCGGTGCTACGCAACCTGCTCCACAGTGCTTTCTTTCCAAACACTTTAGCTACCTCGGAATAGCTTCTTGTGAAGTCATTTATGTATCAACAACACTTCCATGTATCATGACATGCTATACTAACATAAATGCTCAAAAATCGTGACTAATTCTTACATAACTTCTAAGTCTAATAACTTCTCTACAATCCTTTTATTAATCTTTACCTTACATAATGATTTTCCATACTGTACCACATTAAGTATTTCAACTTTGTCCCAGTAGGACTCCAAAAGACTTGGCAGGTGATCAAGTTGTTAAAGCAACAATGAATATGTCAGCTGAGCTACTGCAACAAAACATGTGCATGTTCTTCCACACAACAAAGTAATTCAGTTTAGCTTAATCACTCAACACAGTGGCAAAAAAATTACTCTAAGCTCCATGGGCTAAGAACACGCAAACAATTATTGCAGCACAGTTGAAACAAACACAATGCTCCAGTAACTCATCCAGTTTTTTTTGTTTGTTTGGTTGGGTTTTTTTGCAGGTCAATTCTTCCCTTACCCAAAATAAATTCTAACGTCCTTACAAGCATCTCTGAATTTGGAGGTCCAGCTCTTATTGTACTACAAGCTCCTCAGGACAACTGGCTCTACCAACCAGGCAATGCTCAAAATCACAGAATCATTTAGGTTGACAAGAACCTTTGGAGGTGACCTGATCTAATCCCATGCTCAAAGCACAGATAATTTTGAAGCACAATTAGGTTTCTCATGGCTTTGTCCAGTCACATTCTGATCATCTCCAAGAATGGAGACTGCAAGACTGCTCTAGATAACCTGTTCCAGAGTCTGAGCACACTCACTGTAAAGATTACAGGTTATAGAAGTTTTAGTTTCAAAACCAAAGGAGTTTAGACCAACACGTAAGGCAAATTTACCTTGAATTCAGTGGTCACAAGACAACTTCATATTACAATTCTTACTATCAGAAGAAAATGAAAAGAAAGAGCATTCTTTGACTTATTAGGGAAGGACCTGGCAGCTTTAAATTGTAGTCTTGCTGTATTGCTCTAATAATAACTCCTCTACCAGAGACTTTAACTTGAAAATAATATATTTTGCTCAAGCCAACCTACTTCTTTAGCTGATCATAATACTAACACTGCTTCCCCACCAAGCTCAATTCAAGTTCACATTTCCAGGAACACATATTCTTCAATAGTCATCTTCCAGTTCAGATTTCTATTTCACTGTATTTTCACTACCCCAGTCATGGCCAGTTTACAGTTTAAACATTGCATTGAATTCTTCTCCCCATGTTCTGTAGATGTTTCAGTCAATTAAAGTTCATTTTCAGCATCTCAGCTAATTTAGTCTTTCCCTACCTGCCCTAAACTGGTACCATGCATACCCCTATTTCCCCATGTTGTCTGCTTCCTCCTCTAAAATAAATTTGCTTCTGTTCAAACATTTTACATCCCAGTGTATACATAGCTTGCTCTCCAACAACCTACCTAAGGAACCTCAAGATTGAGAGAATGAACCCTTTATTCACAATTATTGAACTACCATGCATGAAAAAAGTATTTTTTTTAAATATCTTTGACCCAAACTTTAGACAACATCTATACTAACTTCTACCGACATTAATGATGGCAAATACTAATCAGATCTTTCTAACGCATTAATATCAGAAGTGTCACATATTATGAAATACCACTGTGACACTAAACCTCCTAAACAGGACTGACTGCAGTGAGCTGTGACTGTGTTTTTTTTCATACTGATCTCCAATCTCACATCAATCTGATTTTCTGGGGCTCAAAGGGATACACTGGCTTGCAGTCTTGCAGAATCCCCCAGAACAAAGGCCACTGCAAAAACCAGCCTTGTCCACACTGCTGTCTGGTGTATGAAATCCATTTGACCATTTTACTTGTATACTTTCTAAGCAGGACATAAGACTAATCCTGTGGCAACTCTCATGGTATCAGCATTTGATGTTGTGTATACTCAAATATGAGATTCTCAAACAGTGCAACACGTAAAAATCTTTTTTCCCATTTACAAATTCTAAGTCACAGAATCCCAGACTGCTGAAGTTGTTAGGACTTCTGGGGTCCATCTAGCCTGACCCCTGCCCCAGCAGGGACACCCAGAGCAGGGTGCCCCCTGGACCATGTCCAGGTGGCTGCTGAAGATCCTCAAGGAGGAGACTGCAAAGCCTCTCTGGGCAGCCTGTGCCAGCACTCTATTAGCCCCACAGCACAGAAGTGCTTCCTGATGTTCAGAGGGAACCTCCTGTGCTCCACTTTGCACCCCTTGCCCTGGCACTGAGCACCACTGAGGAGAGCCTGGCTCCATCATCTTTGCACCCTCCCTTCAGGTACACTTTGATGAGGTCCCAGCTGAGCCTCCCTTGCTCCAGGCTGAACAGTCCCAGCTTCTAGGTAGATATTTAGCCTGCAAAATTCCTGCCTGAACACAAACATTTGGTTAAGTTGAATGAAAACATCTGAAAACTCTTATTCTGTTGCGTAATTTTATTCTCCTTTAAAAAAAAAAAAAAAAAATCAAGATGCCATGAGAAACCCTCTTCTGAGCTGCACAAATATCTTCACTAAGGAAACCATAGCAGTGTTTCTGATATAGAAGAAAAAATATGGACTTCCAAAGTGTTTCTTCACTTTGAAAGTATGTATTTCATTTTTTCATACGCCAGCAGAATGTTTAAAATTATTTGAAGTCAGAAACTGGCTACGAAGCAGATGTTGCTCATGAACAGAAATTGCATTCACTTAACAGAACATTATTGTGCAGTTCTAAAACAACATAGGTTTGTCTAATTTAAATAGCTACATAATACAGGTTTGCAAGCAAGTAACAACCTCCCACCAAAACAAGCTTAAACAAGAACTTGCAGCTGTCACTTGTTAGTTTTAAGGTCTGAACTTCCTGCGATTTATCAGCCCATGAATGACAAACAATTAAGATGACTTAAATTGCAGAAGCAAATACTGAATTCTCCAGTGGAGAACACTTCGCTCGATCTTTTCTAGATACTGGCCTTTTCTAGTGGCAAAGTTTGAAGCTTTGTTAAAAAATAAATTAAAATATATTAAAGGTACATTACTGTACATTAACAATACCAAGAGAACACTTGCAACACTTTGCTATAATGCTGCCTATTTCACAAGGTAATAACTTCAAGTTACTTAAGATTGTAAGACACTTTGTCTTCCGCACAAGGATATTTGTGGAGTAAGTCACACATTAAGAAACTAAAGATTTTCATGACAGCTTAACACAATAGCTAAGCTACTCATAATTTTTAAAATACAAATATCTCAAAATAGAACAATTAAGCCTTATTTCTTGAATTCTAACTTCTAGGAATATTTTAGAATTAAGGAAACCTTATTTATTGGGACCTAACTGCAGAATTTCTCGAAGTTTGATAGACTATTCTATTAGCAGCAGAATAGCAAAGCTCTAAAAATACAGTTCTGCAGTTTTTCTTTCAGGAACGTTAAGATTGAAACAAGTATGACCTAACTCCACAAGAGCTGAAAGAAGCATTACAACCTGTTGCTTCTTTAGAGAAACAGATAAACAGGCACTACTGAGTCACTGGTCAGATGAAGTTTCAGGTGTGCAAAGGAAATCCAGGTTGAGATAATAATAATAAAGGGAGCTTGTTAAGTGCGCTCAGGATAAACAACAAACATTACGAAATGGTGAAATAAAATATTCCAGTAAGGAATTTTACATTTTAGAAGTGACTTGTGTTCTTCTGCCACTCAATATAAGCACAAAATTTTGATGAGGACTGAATAAAACTGTTTAGAACTTTAATGAAAATTATTACTTCCATTATTACAATTATGCGAACAGAATATTGATTGCATGGCAATTTGCTAGGAATCCAAAGGGAGGCCTGAAGCTATGCACACGTACAACTCTCCTAATAAGTTTTATCAGCTCCTGGCAATACATTCTACAGTCCAATTACATCTGGACTAAAAAAGACAGTTCCTTACAGCCATTTCAGCTTTCTCTTCCTCTTGCTTCTAAAATCATGCCTATATCTTTACACTACATGCAAAAGCTACTGACTGGTACTGGATAGCATGGACTATCAACAACTCGTCTCAAGGATGAATACACTCATGCTTTCAGCACGCTCTCTCTGTTTAGCCAATCTCCACATTTACTCTCACTACTTGTTCCAAATCAAATTTAGCAACGCTTTCTTTGCTGCACATCACACCGTAACTAGAGGTGTCCAGAACAGTGATGCAATTTATGCTCTGAATCCACCAGCCCATACTCAGTTGGGCGCAATGGATGGCTAACTGACTGTACAGCTTCCTTCATTACCAAAACATTGCCTTTATTGAGGAGTCTTAACAGCCATGTTCACAATGATGGTACTAGACAAAAAGAACAACTTGAGATGTTACATTTGCCTGAAAACTACTAACTACTAACATTTTCCAAGTTCTCTATTAGAGGAAAGTAATTTCACTAGTATGGAAA
Organism: Alectura lathami; assembly: GCA_013399715.1. Taxonomy (NCBI): domain Eukaryota; kingdom Metazoa; phylum Chordata; class Aves; order Galliformes; family Megapodiidae; genus Alectura; species Alectura lathami. The sequence continues at coordinate 140,335 of VXAV01004489.1, forward strand.
ATTGTACCCAATTCTTGAAACATTCTGTGTTTCTTGGCTTTAGCCACTATTTTGCTCTTCTAAGCACCAATAATGCAACTACACTTCACCATTTTTGCATTTAAGTAGCAGACAAAGTTTTACACATCATTTAACACCCCAGAGTTGAGCCTAAACCATCAGACCTTTTTGAGGCTACAACCACAAGGGACTTTCCTGTACCATTAATAGAAAACTTTCCCTATATGCTTCGTTCTTATGACCCTGGTGCAAATTTAAACAAGTTGGCAGACTTCCCTTTTAGAAACAAAGGCTCCTCTGATTACCGAGGCACCTTGCCTTCCCAGTCACCAGCACCTCCTCTGGTACCAGCGTATGGCCCATGTTACCAAACCCAGAACTCATTTCTGCCTTCCTGATGATGACATATCTCATCTGAGGGTGGCACCTCACTGGTTTGCTCATTAGAGGCTTTTTGTCTATATTTTGTCTATATTAAGTAAGCTAAAATGATATGCTTAAGATAGCACTTAAGAATAGCCTAGACTGTGCAAAGGAGAATCAGCACCATACAGCTCGATCATATCAAGAAGTTACTTCTGCTAAAAAACACATCCTTTAAGATGTGATGCAACTCAAGGCAGCATGGTCTTAGAAATCACAGAAAACATGCATCTGGAGGTTTTACACTGTGATATAGGTAGGTTCATCATGAGATAAAACTATTATTATTTTTATTCTCCCACATTTTATGAGTTGTGTGTGCTTAACACTACCAAACATGAATAAACATTCTTTGTAAGTTTGTCTAGTAGTGCTTTTTCACTTCAGAATAAGCCATAACTCCTACTCAGTATTGTCTCCATCTTCCTGTTGTCCACTGTTGTAAGTCTGAATTATGTTCAGTGATACTTCAAGCCTGGGCTAGTAGGCCTGTGTGGATTACAGGCAAAAGGTCTCAAAGACTGAATGCATTTGGAATTAGCATCTGATTGAAGAAGAGACACCGATGATACAAAAGTTAGGTAGAAGTGGTAGCAAATGTGAAAAAAAAAAAAAAAGAACGTACACTCAGTTCTCACTGGTAAACTTATCCATCACAGCATTTCTCCTTCCTTTGATGCTCTGCACTGGTCTTAAATATCCTGTAAAACTGTGCGTAGCACATGAATGCCAGACTAGCTGTAACTGCGAGAATTCACTTCCACATGGCTGCAGAGATGACTGCATCTTGACCTAAACTCACAAGCACCATGATCTGCTCTGACCTGAGCTGCTGCTGTTGCACTTATCTGTGATTGCTCACAATGCTGAATGTACAATATTCACATGACTTGAGGGCAACTTAAAGCTAACAAATCACTGATAACTACCCAAGGATCTCCCATCCATGACCTGCCTCGTTACGGCAGGGGCTTGTTAAGAATATCACTGAGATGAAACAAAGAGTTACTCTTCTTAACAGAAACCAAAAATCTTAACACAAGGATGATTTGAAGAGCCCATTGTATTTCTGAGCAAAGAAAAGCACACTTTTCTATCCAAATGTTTTTCAATGCCCTCATCTCTCCACCAGCACCCCTGCACATCAATCGGCCAACTTTCAAGGGTAACAATGCATTGAATCACGAATGCTAGTATTTTTCACACGTGAAAGACAAGCCAGTACCAAGATCCTCATCTTAAACTGCGTAGACACTCAACAGCTCAGGTGAGCTACACAGCGCACACACACACACAAAAGAGGACTGGTATCACCAAGTTACGCATTTATTTCAGACCCGTAAATAGATGGGTTAATATCGTTATTGAAATAAGTAACAGACGAGTTTTGCACTGCACACAGGTTTATAACTTTAGAGCCTAACACCACCATCAGCAGAAAGTATAAATTGCAACATTCTGAGAGATTTCCTGTATCAGTATTTGCATAATTATTCTCTCATTAAGTCATGATATTATGACTGGGTAGTTCACAGAATTACGAATGAGTTGGGCAGCAGAAAATTTTATGCAGTTATAACATTGAAAGGAACAAGAATGCTTCTAATCCATTATTTATAGGTCTAAAGGGCACTTTGTTCTTTTACTGCCTTTGATTAAATATGAAATGAGGTAAGATTTCAAACATGCCTTATGAAAACTTGTGTTTATGAACAAATAAAAAAAAAGACATCTTAGGGAGCTTGTTGCAATATTAAATCTTCAATTATCTTTCCCTACCATCAACATCTTTTGCTCTAATATACTGGAGTGGAATATGTATTTTGTAGCACTCAGTAAACTAGCTACTAAGGACCTGCTAGATCTGCTTTTTGAAAGTATACTCCCTTTCAGATGTATTAAGTGATTCCTGTGTTTTCTGCTCAAAGTATTAAATTTGCTTCTCATGAAAGAACTGCTTTAACACTGACCGCTGTCTCTCTTCACTTCCAAACGTGATAAACATACAAAGCATTTATAGGATGCAGGGTCTTTTACTGATACACAAATGGAACGGTATATTGTACTTGTGGTCTGCAAGGAAAAATCTTTTGACCAGTATTTCCATTTTCTCAAGAATACATTTAGGATTAAACGGAAACAGTTTTGAACTTAAACTTCATTCCAATTCTAAGTTTTTATATTGCAGTGCAAAAGTAGTTTTCAGCTGAGTTGTTCAAGTTCTTAAACCTATACAACTCCTCAGCTCCACAATGAAAGAAAAAGTTATTTTAAAAATTGTTCTCCACTTTGTAATTGCAGTCATATGGACAACACAGTTTATTATTTACTTAAAGATCATGTGTTTTCTTATCAAAAAAAAAAAAAAAAATCTTCTATGCTATTTAAAAACTCTTCCACATCCCACGAGGACCTGGTTTCAAATTTCACTATAACTGTCAAGTAACACATAAACATGTTGTGACCACCTCATCTTAAAAGAACTAGATGTGCTAAACTTGACCTCTTCCTTTAACTATCCAACATTTGGAGCAAATTAAAGTGTATTATGTCAATTTCCAGGAAAGCATAGATGCAAAGTCTTGAGAGTCATTGCAAGACCTCCATAATACACCACTCTCCTGAAACAAACTGAGGTAAGCCAGTTGGATTAGCTAGTTACCAGTAGCACATGTTTGCCTTTGTTTCTAATAACCCCTCATGTATATGCTTTATTCTTCTGTTTTTCCCATTAACCAAGACTTACAAGTCAAGGAAGGTCTTCATTACAGATTTATGCAACAAATAATGTAATAAATTCAAACGTAGGCCTTAAGGTGCTACTCCAATACAAGTCAAAAACATAAATGTTTCTGCTTACATCCACTTTTTTTTTTTTGCCGAATTTAGTACGTTGATTTCAGAAAAACACAATAAATGCTAGTATTTCTTTGTTTTTTCTAAAAAAAAAAAAACCAACAAACAACAACAAACAAAAAAACAACTCCTACACACAATCTCTGACACACGAAAATACCATGATTTACCAGAGTACATTTATGCAAGGGGTACAGTTTCAGGTCCCTGAGCTCTACAGTAAGACCTGCCTGTCTTAGATAACCAAGAAAGGAAATGTTTCTGAAAGGTGCTCGGCGCTGAAATTACCTTCTCTATTTTCTTAGACAGAACATTAATTATAACATTGCTTCAGTGGACTAAGACAGTCTAGTATTTTCTGGAGCTTCAGCTCTTCCCTCATTCATCCAGTCTCCTATAGGTTGGGCTGGCATAATTTTAACCTACACTAAAAAGGATTCTGTCCTCCCACGCTGACAGAAGTGGGGGCAAAGACCTGGGGAGCAAGCCCTGCCTTCCCTGAAGCTAAAGGAGGAGAAGGGCCCGGGGCAGCAGACGATAACTCACTCGCTGGTGTTGCTGACTGCAAGTGGCCATTTTAAGGTAAGGGCCTTGGGACCCGATGCTGCCGCTGGTTCGCCCCCTCCTCCGCGCTGCCCACCCCTCCCACCCTCACACCGCGGGGATGCGGAGAGGCCCGTGCCAACAGGGTAAGAAAACACACCCGCGGGCGAGGCGGGTGCGGCGGACGGGCAGAAGGGTCCCCGGCACGGCCACCCGGAGGAACGGGGCGCAGGGGAGGCCCCGACCCGGGCCGCTCGGCCCCCGGGACATGGCACGGAGGGAAGAGCGGGTTCCGGGCCCGGCTAGCGGGCG
>VXAV01004489.1:185685-209518 GCA_013399715.1 Alectura lathami
CCTCCCTCTCCCTGCTGGCCACCCCTCTCTTGATGCAGCCCAGGATGCCGTTGGCCTTCCTGGCTGCGAGAGCGCACTGCCAGCTCGTGGCCAGCTTTTCGTCAATCACGACGCCCAAGTCCTTCTCCGCAGTACTCAACTCTCAACTCTCAAGGAGTTCTTCTCCCAGTCTGTACACACACCTGGGATTGCCCCAACCCAAGTGCAACACCTTGCACTTGGCCTTGTTGAACCTCATGAGGTTCTCGTGGGCCCACTTTTCCAGCCTGTCCAGGTCCCTCTGGATGGCATCCCTTCCTTCAGGGCTATCAACTGCACCACTCAGCTTGGTGTCATCAGCAAACTTGCTGAGGCTGCACTCCATCCCACAGTCTAAGTTGTCAATAAAGATGTTGGAGAGAAGAGAAGAGACATCTCACAATGTGAAATACGAAGAGGCAAAGAAATAGTTTTTCTTTTTACTCCCTCTTCCGCACAGCTGGTAACTGACATCCAGCGCACCTTAGTTATGTGTGAACTTGCTTGTGGATTCCAGTGGGGATGAGAAAGAAAACAACTGTTCTTTCAGCCAGCAGATGAGTTGGGTGTAATACTAGCCACATAACACCAGCTACACTTTTAAGGATGGTTTTAGATCAATGAGATAATTCAGAGTCTGGAAATGCTTATCTTCAGCTCCCTTGACATAGGACGTTAAGGGACTTTTGTGCCCAGACCCCAGTGGGCACTCACTGGGAAGCAAACATCCAATTCCCAGGATGTTTTGGAAATTATGACCCTCATTTGCTACCACTTGCAGTAAAAACTGGTTGACATATGATTGATTTTGTTTTTTAGCCTGCAAAAGTGTGTTCCTTAAATCTGATATCATTGCAAACATCAGGAATAATCCTTGGCAGCTGTTTAGTAGTGTCTACAATTTGTATCCCAGTAAAAGGATTTAGCCTTCTACCTATTGCTCTGCAAAATAATGATTTTGATTTTTCTCTAAAGTAAATGTTGATGGGATCAGAGCTGCTTTTCCCATCACTAAGAAGGATTGCCTGTTTTCCTGTTGATGCTAATGTAATATCATTCCTTCAAATAAATCAGCAAACTCAGCATACAGAACTTCTGCACCACATTCATATTGAAATCCCACCACTCATACTTGATTCCTCACCAGCTGAGTTACTCCAATACTTCATTGCTGCGATCAGAGTAGTTTGTTCATCTTCTGGCAACTATTCTCATGTTGCTTTGAAAATAGGTCCTATTACAGCTGATAGTTTTACATAAATAAAGAAACTAAAAATCTGTTGCAGTTCCATGGTGGGAGGCCAGAGCAGGTGTCTGATCAGCTATTCCAATCAAACGTTCTTGAAATGAGAACTTGTTTTCTCAGTTGCAGCAGTTTTTAGCCTAACCTCTCTGGATTTCAGAAGACAGTGACTGATGGTGTCTCAGGTGGGTTATTATTTTAATTTCTGTGGACATCGGTGCTGCTTTGGGTACAATTATCCAGACACTTTGGGAAAATGTCTGCAAGGGTACAGATTTGTCTGAAACACTGCTCGAGTGGATTTCAGCTTTCCTTAGCCAAGGTTACACTGAAATTTATGTCCAGACTCAAGACTGATTTTTATTTTGGAATCTCAGACTTAATCAGGTTAAATTTATTCAAGCACTTTTCTTTAGTTCATGTTTATGTGATAAAATCCAATGCTTTCTGAATCAGTGGCTGTATTCTGTACCTGTCTGTGGCACAAGACTCATTAGAGACTTAGAGAATAGCAGTGGTAGATAACAATATTGTAACCCCTCTCAGATGTGGGGCAGAAGTCCTGAGAGATGTTTTCTCTTTTACGTTGTACACACTTCACCAAACTGTCTTTAGAACATGCTTTTGTTCAATTTATTTGAGACTGCAACTCTTCAGGTTCCTGACACTGCTTGCTCTAACTTTTAGACCCAACACAGAATCATAGAATCACAGAATCATAGACTGGCTTGGGTTGGAAGGGACCTCAGAGATCATCTAGTTCCAACCCCCCTGCCGTGGACAGGGCTGCCAGCCACTAGCTCACTGGATCAAACTGCCCAGGAACCCATCCAGCCTGGCCTTGAACACAGCCAGGGATGGGGCAGCCACAGCTTCTCTGGGCAGCCTGTGCCAGTGCCTCACCACTCTCTCAGGGAAGAATTTCTTCCTGATGTCCAACCTAAACCTCCCCTATAAAACCTCACTTCTAAACTCCAGCACGGCAAGACTGTACCCTGGTCTCATCCCAGCTCTGCACTGGTGTGAGACACACAGTCTGTGGCCAAAAAGGAGATTCTCCGGCCAGATCTTCATTCTCAGTGACCAAGAGACCAAAAACATACAATATGCTGCAATTCACCCTCCAGTCCTCACTTCTGCATTGGCTGCCAGTTGTGGAGATTCAGTGAAAGCAGGGCCAACAGCAGTCACAACTACACAGACATCCTTGAAGGTGTGTTGACATATAGCAGAGATTTTATTATGTTATAGTGCCCTTTAACTTTGGATATCATCTTGGGCATGTCTGTGCTTGATATACAGCAGGAATGCAGCCTGCACCAGCGCACAGGTGAGGGTAAGTGGGGGAAGAGCAGAGTGTGCTGCAGTTGCATTTGCAGCAGTGACATTGTGCCCTGAGTAGGGAGGGCTGCCCTGTGATGGTGGCTGTGTTCCCAGAGCAAGCAGAGCTGCGCCTGGGCTGGTGGTCTTGATGTCCGAGCTCGTATGGGCAGCCTTGAAATCCCTCAACATCACTAAAATGTGCAAGTAAATTTCACAATTGAGCCTTGCTTCCCTTTCATGTTGAAAGATAGTGAGGGAAAAAGAGACCTCCTTTACTTCTTCAAATTCAGTGAAAGAACAAACTAGAACAGTTGAAAAAACATCTTTTTGGTGGGATACCTTCCTATAGGAAAGGTCAGGTTGTTCAACAGCTCTCCCACTATCTCCTGCTGCTGCTCCTCCTTCAGTGCTTCCTGCCAGCAAGGAGGAGGAAGGAGGGAGTGCAGAAGAATGAATGTGATTTGGGAGGAGCATTTAGAAGTACAGGAAAGTTTCCTGGAAATATGCTGCTTCAGACATCTCCTCTCTGCCCTCTATTTTATGGTGCCACTCAGCTCCTACTGCGTGCCCAGTCCGTGGGCAGGTGAAGGGTTTCTGACTCTTGAAAGAGGAGACATAGCTTGGCTGGAGTCATATTAGGGAAAGTCAGTTCTAGGGGTGGGGTAAGGCATCTGCTTCTCCCTCAGATTAATGGCTGCAGTGGATGCTCCTGTCATCCCTCAGTCTGCACCTGCATCTCCAGCCGCTTCTCCACTGTTGTTATTTCCAAGCGATGATGGATTTCATCTGTCTCCTGGTGCAGCATGCAGGCTGGGGCTCCTCCAGGTGCATGGTCTGTCTCAGAAGAAGTCCCCTGGCCAAGAAGGGCTCTCTGTCTGCAGCCTGGACACGTTTGATTAAGAAGGACCTGCCAAGAATATATATTGTTTTGTATAGTTGGCGTTTTCATGTTGTAGATAGCAGTAGACAGCATACACAATGTGTTTATTACTGCTGTGAAGGGGGCCAAACAGATGGAGAGCCGAGACCCAAATCCTGGCTACTGCAGCATTGCTGAGGTAGAAAAAGTTCCTTAGGAAACTGAAGATGGGAGCCCTACAGGTGGGTCCCTGGTCCTGATATCTCATCTGGAAGGTGAATTCCACTGAAACTGAGGGCTTGCACAAGAACAACTCTGGTGTACCTGGATACAATTTGGGGTTAATGCAGTGCTTGCCACCTGGTGAGGGTTCTGTCACTGTCCTGTAACTTGCTGGTTAAAGAAGTTGAATTTGGAGTGTAATGCAGCCTCAAGTGAATGAAGCCTTTCAGCTGTTCACTCAGGTTCAGGGCTGCCTTGTACCACAGGTCAGCCTGGAGTATACACCCAGAAGAAGCCACAATGACCCCAGAGAGGCAATTTAATAATGGTTCCCACCACTCAGTGTAATGGTTTAGCTGAACATTGCAGGAAAACCAGATGCAGAGCAGCATGGAGGTAAGCATGTTGCTGAATCCCTTCACCATGCATGCCTCTGTCAAGAACAAATGAAAGGGGAGAATCTGGCAGTGCCACAGAATTCAATGATCTGTTAAGACCCTATTAGCAAAATATAATCGGAATGTGAAGCAAAGCGTTTTTCCTTACTGCCAGTGCCATATGGCTAGCACTTGGTGTTGGCAAACAGGCTGTCCTCCTTCTGTCCTTTTCACCTGCAAGAAAGGGCATTTCAGAGGAAATCACTATGCATAGCAGAGGACAAAATATTTTTCCCATTGTGCTGGAATGCATCTAGAGCAGGGAAACTGCTCTTAGGGTATGAAAAAGGGAAATAGCAACATGGGGCTGTCTGCAGTGCAGTAAGGAAAACAAAAGACACCAGGAGAGGCATCCTGAAGTATGCTTCCTGCATGTACTTTAAACATGATGCTTTAAAACATGATGCTTTTCCTTTCAAAAACAGTGAACCCACTGGCATTACAATCCTGTATTTTTTTGAGACCAGTGATGCATTCCAGTCTTTGTAGGACACTTCACTGCAGCTGAGATGGCATTCAGCTGTGGTTACTATGACAAACAGAGAAGAACTGGCATGTGGTGGGCTTGGATGAATATGCAATCAAATTTTGTGAGAAAAATATCTATAAAAATGAATCAGATACTGTCTTGCCATCTACTGCATGCTCAGTGGTCCATGGTACTGAACATAAACAATGTTTATAAACATTTTATGGATCAGTATAAAAACATGCTGCATTTGACTTTGTAACATTATCAAGTGTTTTTTTGTTTGTGTTCCTTTACGAAAAAAAAAAAAAAAGATTCTTTTATTGATTATTTTCTTTTAGTGTGGAAAATATTTTCAGGCTTGCCAAAGATGAGAACACAATATAATATTTGATTAGAATTCTGTATTATTGTATCTTGTTTCTCTAAGATGAAGAATGTACTGTTATTCCCAGAACTCAGTTAGAATAGCAAACCAGTCTCCGCAGGGTAACCCTGAAGCAAGCATCTTCTTTCACATGCCCAGTCATCGGTCAACAGGAGGGGACTAAAACAGGACACACAGTGGGGCACATGGCATTAATGAGGTTTCTAAAGACAACTCATTGTTCTATTGTTCTTAGTAATAATATTTTCGTTTCTTTCTCCAGAGGCCTCAAGCTAGATGGTGGACTGAGGGCACAGTAGGCACATTCCTTATGTGAAATAAAAGACAGCCCCTGTCTGAAGAATTGTGGTGTTATTAAAGGAGAAAACATGCAGGGAAGAAGAGTTAAGGATCAAAAAAAAAGACACAAAGGTGTGAAACAGGTTGACTCTATGTCCCTAACAACAAATTTCAAATCCCCAAAAGCTCTTCTAGTAACTGTTTGTAAGTTTCCAACTGTTTGTAAGTTTATCATGCACTGTTGTATGGGACAAGGCAGTGTTTTTTTGATACTTGTCATGGATTCAGCAAGGAAAACGTCCTCCCTTTGCCCCTTGTCTCAGCCAAATCTCTGGCAGGAAGGGTGGACTCAGATGCTTGCATTCAGAAGGATGTGGAGAACCTGGCTACCCTGCACACATTCTGCTGGCCAGCAGGGCTGAGGGACATGAACCGGAAAGGATGTGAATGGTCACAATCTCTTGTATTAATTGGGACCTGTGTGACTGTGGGAACAAAGCTTTAGTGATGAAGTTGAAGTTTGCTCAGGCTTTGCACACCTCGTCTGGGTGGCAATGGAGGACATTTTCTCTTGTAATGCATTACTAGCAAGGGGTTATAATCAAAGTGATCTAAAATTCAATGAGTATTACCACCAGCAGAGGAAGAATGGAAGAATTTTTACTAAACTGTTTCTACGTTACCAGCTTTTATTTATTTATTTTTTCATATTTTGTGTGAAATTCTCTCTGAACCTTTCAATGGTGAAGTACAGATCTGGTTTTCAGCAGAAACTGCCAATTGCTATTTGATTCTAGACAGTTTACTGCCCTTTCTGTGAGCAATTAGGATTGAACAGCACCAGTGCAAACTATTGAGCAGTGTGCTTTAGGGAGGTATTATGACTGTAACCCTTAACAGACAACAGGAAGGGATGGCAGGCAGTAAAAACAGAGAGGGTCAGTGTTTTGCAAACAGTTACTTGGATGGAATTTAGTGTGTAATGGGTCATCCCAGTAACAAAAAACACTGCGGAAATGTTATGTGGCATTTTTACAGTGAGGAAAGATGAAGCGAAATTATAGACACTTCATTCCTCCAACATTTTGGGCATGGCACTAGCCACATTGAGAGTTGTACTGCTAAGGATAGAAGGGCCCAGTCTGACAGGCTGCGTGGCCCAAAACTTCGAAGCAGGAGACAATACTCTTTCCCAATGATTTGATCACAGACAATGTCTCCTAATCAGCAACCTATTAACTCACCAACCACTCCTAGAGTCTGAGGCATCATACAAGACCACATGCATGATATATGCCTATAGATTCAGTATTCTTCTGTGTATGATAGAACCAGACTTATCACTGCCTCTGTCCAGGTCGCTTCTAGGTTCAGATCACCTACACTTGACCTCTGTGGCATGCTGCAAAACTGCTGTTACAGGGTCACAGGGCAGCTGAGATGGGAGGGGAACTCTGGAGTCATCTGGTCCAACTACTGCACAAACAGGGCCACCTAGGCTACCCATGAGAGGTGATCCCTCAAAGGAAGAGCTGTGGGACAAAGCAATAACAGCTGCAGCTGATTCAGTGTCCACCTCTTCCACATGGGAAAGGGCAGCAGATGAAGCAGCGCTGGTCTAATTCTGTGTTATTTGTGTTCACTTGGAAGTTTAAACAGCCTTTCACTGCTGCAATTGATAACACAGATGATGGGAAGGGTGGCCATTGCTGAGTAAATGAAGACTGTGTAAGTGGGAAGAGCCAGAAAAGAAGAGGAACTCATCCCTGGGAAAAATACACAAAGTACTGTACCAACCAGGGGAGGAAAAACAGATGTTGGAATAAGCCCAAAGCAGAAATCTGGAAAGAAAATCTAGAAACAGCAGAACAGAGAACCTATGAACACTTTGGGTACATGAACTTCACAGCCGAACCTGCAGCAAGCCCTGCAGTCTCCAGCTTCCTGAGACCTGCCCAGGGCATGAGGCTGCATGTCACTGCCTGGTCGTGTACAGCTGTATGTGCATCCACGGCAGCTGACTCACTGCACACTCTCATGTCCTCCTGGCTGCTGACTCCTACTCAGCTGTGCCCTACCTGTTCTCAGCACTTTGGCAACTGTGTGCCCGTGTTTTGATGGTTCCTGGTCCAGGCATTTGAAATACTGCCAGGGTGCCATCTGAAATCACTACTGCTCAGAAATAGATGTAGTAGTGGTGTAGTAATAGTGATAGCTAAAGAGTTATTTTTGCTGACAAACCTATATATGATCCCAGCCTGCAAGCAGGCATAATTGGTGTCAGTGTCTGTTACATGTCAGGCATTTTACAGGCAAGCAAGAAATAATAATCTTACTTTTTGCATGGTGAGACAGAGAAGAAGACAGCTACAAGGTTGGGAGAGTTAACAACAGATGATTTTCAGTGCAAAGCTAGCGCCAGCCTCTTAAAGCAGGAACATCATAGTGAACTTTCTAAAACTGCATGGAAAAGGTACTGAGCTAGTGGCTGAAGAGACAGTTATAGGAGCCTGGAAACACAGGGGAGACTTTCAGACTAGAGAGTGTTTGGAATGGCTTCACATTCTATGCATATAAAAGGGATGGACCAGTAATATAAATAAGATTGGAAAGCAAATGATCGTCTGTTTTGGGTTTGGTTCTGTAAGCCTGGCAGGTAGGCATGTTTTCTAAAAGTGGGCAGATTTTGATGCTGCAAGGTATGCTGGCAAGATACAATTTTGCACTCCTCTCTGGGATATTTGATCAGATCTGAACCTAACTTAGGCTAAATATTTATTGAAATAGTAAATGCAGATAAATATGTTTTGGAAGCTCTCATCCACAGCCTTTCTCTAATGGAAACAGAATGTCTTACGTGAAACAGTGGTCTTATGTGATTCACTTACTTATTCCACCCTTAAAAAAAATATATTTTGGATGCCTCTCTTTTAACCTGACTCTAATTTTCATGAAAACATGTCTGATAGATTTGGAGACAATCATGGTATGTTCTGTACAGAACTTTTACTAGATTCTTTTTTTTTTTTTTTTCCTTTGGCATCAACTTGAAAGAATTGTTAGAAGATGATGCCTGCTGGAAACATTTATCCATTTCATTTTAAGAATGTGAATAATTGTGTAGTGTATGTCATGCATATTAAATGTTTCACTATGAAAACAAATTTTACTCATTATTGCTTCTTATGACATTCCAGTATGTTCTCTTAGAATACACTTTGCTTTCTGCCATCTGCCCAGTTCTGGAATTAGGATGCTGGACTGATCCAAAACCTTGTACAAATCTCAATGGTTTTAAGATTAGGCTTTGCAAGACTGCATTCTACCAGCTCTCCAGCCTAGAACAAACAACGAAATAAGTCTGGGGTGTCAGGAAGGGACACAGCCCATTGTAAGCCTTGAATCGCGTCATCTGGTGATGGAAAGTGTCGTAAAGGCTATTCCCTGGGAGATAGGTTGTCATAGTAAGGCACAGCTTAATCCAAAGGCATGTCATATTGGCACTGGACTGGTGGTGCTACCAATTTTTTCAGAAATTATTTTTTCATTGAAATTGTAGATTTTTTAGTGCTTATTCTGAGTATGACCAAGTGCTTCCAAGAGGGCAGAAAAGCTGTAGAAATATATAGTTCAAAACCACAGAAAGTTGTAATTCAGAGGTCCCAAACACAGAGTGAGAGGCAGAAAACATCCCTGTCGATGCTACGCCATGCAGGATTCACAGAAGCAGTGGTGAGGAGAGACCTATAGAGGTCATGTTTTGGGGAAGGAGGAAACTGGCTCACTGCCATGCTCCTTCTCAAACCACTCCCGCCCACTTGGTGAACAGGACAGATTTAAGTAGGGAAACGGATATATTTAACATGTGTGTGAACGGGCTACCACTAAATAATTAATCAAAGCTGATGATACTGGCTGAAAACCATTGGTGTATAGATTGTCGTGGACACTTCCCTTACCTTGTTGTGCTGGTATGCTGGGGCTAGCATTCCAGTCTGAGTTATAAACCACAGAGCCCTATAATAACACCCTTGAGAGCGATAACAATTTACTTTCTACTGCACTCTGTCTATGAAGAAGGGATGAAGTTTTCTTCTACTGTTGGCAAACACTGATGAAGTCTGAAAACATGTAAGATCAGCCTGGCTGGTAATGTTTGGCAGCTTTAGTTGGTCTGGGAGATTTTTTTGGTTCACAGACTGTCACGGCCCTTCTCTGTATCTCACTATTGTTCTCAATGCAGTGATTTACAGATTATTTCCTTGACCAGAGGAATAGTGTGTCCTTGCAGGCCAGAAAGCATTGCATAATGTCCAACAGGTAAACAGACTGTTGGCTTATGCTTCCTTAAACAGAAGAAATCCAAAAGTGTTCAAGAATACTTTTTTTTGTCCTAACTTCAGTGACCCAAAATCTTGTTCCAAAGTTTTCATTCTTCTTTTCTTACAAACATCACTGCCTGTGGATATTCCTTCTCTTTAGCCCACCTCACTGCAACATCAGAAGCTTTGGGAAGTGGAAAATGGGGTAGTCCAAATATCCATGCTGCAGCCTCCTGAGCTGGAAACACACAGGGGCAGGTGATCCCAGTGAACTGTGGCGCAAATTCATCAGGCCCCCAGCAGATTTCTCTCTCCAACATGCAGAAGGCTGAGCAGGGTCTGCAACACATGCTGCATTTTCTGACTTTATTGCCATTTCACACTTCATTTCCTGGCAGCTGGGATGTCCATAACAGTTCTCCGTGCAGTATATTCTTAACTGCTCTTAGTTGTAAACTAAGTCAGTGTGTGAGTCCTTGTGTAAAAAGCAAAGAAATGGGAAGATCAGTTAGAGGATTTTGATAAAGTTTCAGTTCCTTTTGATCTCATGAAAGCAATGGAGCATACATTAGCCATGAGCTACTGCAGTATGCAACATCCCCATTCCCTGTGTGCAGCTTACAATGCGTTGAAAGCGCTGGCACACTTCTTGCCAGGGCTTTGGGGTGGACAGACATAGGTTTGCATTATGTTCCTGGAAGAAACTCCAGGGAAGGCTTGTGGGATGTTAGCAAGCAAGATGCAAGGGCTGTACTATCAAGCCTGGATGACAGAAAGGTGGAATAGCTGAAACCTGGAGGAAGATATGGCAGCTGGGCTTCCATGAGGTTGGCTTTGCTGGAGCCCAGCAGTGAAGTGCCCAGCTTTTAGAGCCCTGTGCCTAGGTTGTGCAGCTTGATGTAAGAAAACAGCTGAAGAAGCTAGTCCATTGTATGCCTTTTCTGGAAAAGTTGAGGTCCAGGAATGGATTCTGAGTGTGACACTGTCTCCAGTAATATATGATGCAATTGCACTAGAGTACCCTGTAAACCTGAAGACTGAATATCATCATTCTTTGCAGCCTAGTTCATTCATCCATGTGTCCCAAAGACATGCTGTTAATGACATGCAGTTAATTATTGACTTGCCAATGACAAAGGAATTGCTTTTAGTTACTGTTGTTTTGTATTGGTTTCATTTTATAACACTATTGATTCATCAAAGCATGATCAATAGGTACCTAAAGGCAGGTATGAAGTGGGGAACCTAAATCAGTTTTTCAGCTATTGCTTCTAAGGTCTGAAGAACAGGAACAATGTAAGCCAGTGATACAACAAATCAACCAGATACAGAGCCATCTGGTTTCAAATACCACTCCCAAATCTCACCAGACTTGAGCTGTGCGTGAAAAACTCCTTTCAGCTAATGGAAGATCTTCCATTAACTTCTGTGGGAGCTGAACTTAGTGGTATAAACGTACAATCTTGGCTCTTTGCCTGCTCATTTCAACAAGAGTTTGGTGAATGTTGATTTTGGAAAGATCGAACTTTAAGGTCTGCTGTCTCCATTTCCATCTAAGTGCCTATGAATTAGTAATAACTGCCAGTGCAGACGGTTACTGCTTACGATCATTCCTTGAAATAATCTATTTCAGGATAATAATTGTCCCAAGGTATATATGTTTTATCCTGTTCTTGCAGTCCTTTTTACTGAGTGTTAAGCTTATTCCTTTGTCACTCATTTGCCAAAACCCTGTTTAGTGTCCAACAGAAACAAGTGGCTTTAAAGGCTTATGAAAGGGTCATAAACATAATTTCCACTTGTGGAATTACTGCTTGTTAGGAAAGAAAAAAAAAAAACAAACAAAAAGCCTCCCTATGTCCCATGCCCAGCTGGCCTTGGGAGTGTAACTCTGCACTCCTCGAATCGTCACCCATGTGTTGGTAAATTCTTTTGTAAATCTTTGTTTTCTTAATGAAGTCACTCACGGGTTCTGCACCCTGTCTTCATCCAAAAATAGCATGAACCTTACCTGACCATATAATGCAAGTAATATTTCTGTCTCTAGAGTTGATAATGGTAGATCTGGGATTGTACATAGACAGTGAGGAAAGTGAGCAAGTACCTTTAATCTGTACTAGTCAAAGTACAAGAGAGTTAAGTCAACTATACATAAGTTCTTACTCCCACCCATCTAATTTTCTTCTGAGCTGGCAGTATGGAGAATGCCATGTTTATTACGTGTCAGCTTCTTCCTTCCCTATGGGGTGAACTGCTGTTTTGCATTCATTCAGCAAGAGGAGAAAAGGAGTCCCTGCTCTTTCTAAGTGCATTGTTAAAGTTATGACCCATCCTGCTGATATAAACTGCACCTACTAGACACAGTTTTTGTATTCCTCTTCCCATCCCCTGCCTGCATTCATGCTCCGGTGACTTCTCCAAATGCTCAGGTTGATGCTTCAACCCCTGCCTGCTGCTGATGGGATCCACCAGGGCCGCCAGACCCACCGCAGATGTTCCTCACCCTCACCAAATGCCTGGCTGATCTTGCCCCTGGTGACTCACCCACCCAGCTGCCATGAGCAGATCAGAGATGATGGAGAGGTGATACTTTGATAAGACTCATACCATGTAGGCTGTTTTTCTACTGTGCTCAACCACCTCACTTTGCAGGCTGCAAAGTGTACAGAGCAATTAACTCCTTGGGTCCCATGGAAGAAGGAATAACACTGAGCCTTCAGAAAAGAAAATCAGCTTGAAATCCTGTGGAGTATAATATTCACCCTCCGTCGCATGAAGTCTTAACTCTCTCAACATTCTCAGTGCATCTGATCTGTATCCCAAGTCCGTGAGGTCTGTATGAGTATTTCCTTCTTGCACCAGCTTCTGGGAAAACATTTGTATGAATATTATTAATCCCCTTGGTGCCCTGCATGTCTATAAGATGTCTACAAAACAGCACACAAGCAGTGCTTGGAATGAACATAATGAGGCAAGTCTGATCCAAATAACAACGGAAGCCTGTCACACACCTAAATAAACAGGCAAGCATGCCAATGAACATAGTCAGTTGCAGGCTGATGTTAGTGGTAAGAACAGCACGTTGCTGCCTGTATATTCAGGATGAAGGCTCATTAGCACACAAACGAGATGAGTTGTTTTGCTGGGCTCAGCTCTATTTTGTCCAGAGCAATACAGAAGAGTTGTAGCATTGCTGCTGATGCTCCCCAGCCTCTCTAAGCCTTGGGCAAACACTAACTTTTATCGCCTCCATAGGGACTTCTCTTTCAATTGAGCAAAACTAACAAACCAACCAACAGTTTCTAAGGTGGATGTTGAGAGCAAGCAGCTGACTCCTGTCTTCACAAAATCACAGAATGGTTGAGGTTGGCAGGACCTCTGAGTCCATCTGGTCCAACACCTGCTCCAGCAGGGACACCCAGAGCAGGGCGCCCAGGACCATGTCTAGGCAGCTTCTGAAAATCTCCGAGGAGGAGACCCCAGAGCCTCTCTGGGCAGCCTGTGCCAGCACTCCATTACCCCCACAGCACAGAAGTGCTTCCTGATGTTCAGAGGGAACCTCCTGTGTTCCAAAATGCACCCCTTGCCCTGGCACTGAGCACCATTGAGCAGAGCCTGGCTCCTCCCATCTTTGCACCCATTTATGCACATTGATGAGATCCCCTCTGAGCCTCCTCTATTCCATGCTGAACAGCCCCAGCTCTCTCAGCCCCTCCTCACAGGAGGGGTACACCAGTCCCTTCATCATCCTGGTGACACTCCGTTGGATTCTTTGTTGGAACCTACCTGGGAGAGGCTCAAACGAAGGCATCAGCTTCAAGTGCAAGAGAAGTGGACAAAGACAAAGGCAGGGTTTGGTGCTCCATTGCTCACAGCTGGCAGAGAGGAGCAGCATGAAGGGGACAAAGAAGCACACCTGCTTGTTCCCAGTGTGTGGTTCCATCAAAAGGCAAGGCAAAGGCTGGGGAAGTCTAGTGGTGAAGTATGACCTCCTTTGGGGAGGATGTCTTGGATGACCAGCAATTGCATTTGATCTGTGTAAATAAAGGAGCCAACTACAGTGAAATATATCTGAGAAAGCCATAACTTGGGATTCCCAGCATTAGAGCCCCTAAAAGCATATGCTAAATTGATCAGATTAAATTCTGTCACTTTAAATGTAAAAGTGTAACATGTTTGGTGTCATCTCAAAAGCAGCTCTCGTCTGCAGCTGTACATCGAATTAAGTATGTTGTCTATAATAACTCAGTCTATGTCCCTGGTCAATGAGATACAGCACCTGCACTTTAAACATGTATTTCCTGTTGTGGGATTTTTCTTCCAGCCCTGTTGTCCCCTGTTTATCCCTTCTGGACTATATTTGATAGCTGCTTGGTGCAAATACTCGAATAGAGTCTTGAATCCTTTTGTATCTGAGTGTTTTCTGCACTGAAGTAGCAAACCTGTAGCCTTTGCTTTTTCATTCTTGCTATTTAGTTACACAAACCAGGGCTCCAGGACTTCCTAGTCATTCTGTCCTCTGGTATCCTGATGCCATTTCCACATCTTCTCTATTCAGCCATGGAGTCCTCCAAAGGCATTGGGCAGCCTTACATATGTGACCTTCAAAACTCCCGGTTTTGACCTGATGAGGCAATGTGGCTCGTGAGCTGTGCTCTGAAAAGCACCACATCTGCCTGGCCTAAGCATGGTGTGTGAGTGTTTTGTCACAATTTAAATCAAACTAAGCCTCTCAATTCCCACTACATTCATGCTACTGGGAAAATAACTTTGTTTACCTAACTCTTAACAACTTTTGCAGGGACTGTGAAATCAGGAATTTATGCAATTTTTGTGCTCCATCAGCACCTTCCTTCTAAGGATCACAACGTCCCCTGGCTTGGTTAAAGAAACATCCTGTATTACTTGCGTTTAATTAAATTACTCACTGAGTGTGTGCAAGCAGGACAAGAGCCCCTGTCACTGGGCTCCTTGTGCTCTCACATTGGCTCCAGCAACTTCAAAAGTCTTCCCAGAGGGACTTCATTTAGAAACGTGGATGAAGTATTCCCCTAATTGGCTAGAAGTCCTTTAACATTAAGCTTTCGTTTGCTATTTTAACAGCTTAGGAGTCACTTTTCTCAGCTGCAGACAATTGCATAACAGCAGCATCCCAGGACCCAGGCTCTCAACACCCTGACACCTATTTCCTGGTTCTCTCCTGGAGCTGTGGCTCACTTTCCAGCAGAAAAGCAGCAGAAGAACGTCCTGTTGCCCTCTGTCTTGTGTTGCCCTTCTCACAGGGCTCCATCTGCCCACTCCAGCCCCCCGCACACCTCACAGCAGCCTGCGTGCCGTCCTGTGCAGCGAGCAATCCCTCCGAGCTCCTGGCAGTCAGGATTTCCTGGTGCTGGCTGCCACGCTCGGTGTGAGAATAGGGGAAATTGATGACTTCGGAGCAATAAATTATTGCTTTTTGTTTACTTTGGCTTTTGTTTGCAGGCCACGCAACGTGCTGCGCGGTTCTTTAACTCTTCCATTGCTCGTTGTCTGGGTAGCGTGCGAGGTGCTCGCGTCTCCCCGAGCTGCCTGCCCATCACTCCTGCTGTGATGCTGCCATGGGCCTGGCAGCTCTCGTGGCAACCCACACTCTGCTCCAAGCCTGTAAATAACAGAAATCCCACGTGAACCCTGTGCTTTTTTATTTTCTTCCTCTCACTGCAAATTTCTTATCTGCACAAACACTTCCTGGACTGCCCGAGTTCTCATGCGGCCCAGGAGCTTGAACACAATTCGGCTGAACAGACTACTGAACCGGGAGATTTACGGTTTTTGTGAGTGAGGTTGCAGGTTGTTTTTGTTCAAATTAAACAATGGAAATAGGGAAAAACAAATGGTGCTGTTAAAATAATCACTGAATTCATGTGATGTGGGTGGGCAGAGATGAAGTTCACCTCGGGTTTGTGTGTATATGCATACTCCATATCCGTGTAAATACATGTATTACTGCTGACAAAAAATTAATTGCAGTGCTTAATTATCAGACACCTGGGATTGTACTGCTTACATAGACTTCAATCTAAGCTCTGAATATTGAGTTCATTCAGAAAGATGCCAGCCTTTCTTTTTGCTTTGTTGTTATATAATCTTGTTTTGCTGCATATACTTATGAGTGTATATACATACACACAAAATCTTCCAGTCATAGCCAGTTTTGGCATGTTCTCTTATTGAAAATTACTGCAGCCTGACCATAAGCAGAAGTGAGCATTCAGGATTCCTTTTTAAGGATGTTTCTTGAATTTTAAACTGTGGAGAAACACCGACCTAGATGTTCCCAGACACAACTTGAAAGTTCAAAGCCATCTTCTGCTGTATAGCAATGATGACTTTCATCCACAATTACATAGTAGTTGGTCTGAGCTTTGAGTGTTCATTTAATGTTTGTGTTTCCCCTCATGAAGTTGCCTTGCCTGTGTGTGGCTGTGGGTGCACATTTGTGCTGTTGGATTTTTCTAGCTGTTTTCGGCCATGTTCTGATGTTGTGTGGACTTCTGGGTGCAGACAGCTCCAGCTGGGAAAGGCTGGGCTAGGCCATTTGTAGAGAAACTTTCATTGTTTGGGGCTCTGCTTTGCCTATCTGTAACAAAAAATTTAACAGATTCACAGTTCAACTTGCTTATTCAGGTGGGTGTAGATGAAGGGCATGGCTTTTTGAGCAGAGTGATACAAGAAGCAGTACCATTAAAAGAGCGTGTGACATTTCACAGGGCCATACCTGTTCATAAATTACCTGTAATATATGGGAGATAAAGTAAGGGACATACACAGCATATATATCGTATCTCTGAAAACATGTCCAGTTTTTCAATTATATGAGAACGTGAAGTTTTTAAACTTCCATGTGCAATTCTCAAACTAATAAGAACTTTCAAAATTAGTGTTTCATTTTCTTATTTTTACAGTAAGACTGACAAAGACTTTAGGACCCAGATTCATCCTACGTAGCACTGGGAATATGAGGAAGTGGTCTTTACATGATGAATGGAGGAATATGAGTCTTACCTGAGCATTTCTCTGGGGTCCATTTCTCTCTCTATTTGCATACGGAGCCTGAATTACTCCCAGTTTAAGAGGGATGAAGCTGATCCTTCAGTATGACTAGGAAGTTCATCAAAGCATCTGCCTGAGGTCAGACCAGGTTCTCTGCCTTTTCCATTCCAGGAAGAGGCTGGAAAGGCATCACATCACATAGGTTGTCCATGCCCTGTGTTCAACAGGGGACTCTGCAGCCCTGTCCTGTGTCTCTTGGGGCTTGGAATGCTTGAGGTAACATCCAGCAAATGGGCAACCAGATCAGGCTGCTGAGAAAATCCACGTGAAAGTAATGAGAAGGCTGTCTGGGGTCTGCTCGGCTGTGCCCAGCAGCTGCACTCAAGCTCAGGCCCTTAATATGGGTGCCTTCTCTAGTGGTGCCACAGGAATGACAGTGCCCAGCCTTGTGCTTTGCTCCTCCTCACCCCAACCCACTGTCTTCCACTCCTGTCTTGTCCTCTGCCCTGCCTCATCACCACGGACCTGTCTGGTAATACCCAGTCTTGCATGATGGGGCTGTTTGTGTTGTCACTTCTCTGGTGGCCTTGTTGACACCCTCAGCTCTGGCTTGCCATCTCTGGCAGGTATCTAGCTCTTGCTGCTCTCTGATGTGCTTTCTGGTCTCATCGTGGCATTATGAGCTTGGCAAGTCATTCTGGATGGATAAACAAATCTGACAAGCTGACAGCTGTAATCCTTTTCAAGCCCCTTGCTTTCATCCTGCTGTCCTCTTTCCATGAACGACAGAGCCTAACTCATATGGCTTGGCAGTAGGAAATCCTAAGTGCAAGGCATAAATTGAGGAAGTTTTAAAATGCAGATATTCTTTTAGATTCTGCATATCAGAGACAGAAAAAGAATCATAATTACTATGAAAAAGTGTGAGAAAAAGGCCTAGATTATGGATCCACCAATGTTTACAGTAATATTACGTCATTATTATTATTTTATTCCTCACTGTGGAAATTAAGCGAATGGTAAGATGATAATCTTACTGTCTGTACAAAAAGATGTAAGTATGCTATAAAGCTTCCATTATTTTGGAAAAGCTCAAGTAATCAATTGTTCCAAAAAATGTATTTTGAAATGCTGTTGAAAGCTCCATTTCCTTATAGTCCTGATAAAATTGTAAGCATCTGAGTTTATGGAGGCTTTTTACAGTTGTTAGATTAAGAAAGCTGGTGGTTTTTTTTTTTTTTTTTTAAATCTTTTTACAAGTTCTTGGCTAAGCTGTAATGTGCAATGAAAGCATGAGACCTATTTACTAGTTTGAAACACTCTGTCCTGTTAGCTCCCTGTTACAAATCCTCTGGCCCTGTTAGGGGTTGCTAGGCAGAAGGGAAATAATGTCATTTGTTAAACAAAGCAGACAATGCCTTTCTTTGTAGACTTTGTACATTCTCTCAGTGGTGTGAAATTCATGTTAACAATCAGCTCACAGAGACAAGGTCCCAGTTAAAAATTACCACTAAAAAAAGCGAAGTTTGTGAGCCATCTGAGGCAACAAAGAATGCCATTCCCAAAAATTCACCTGAATCCTTAAAATGGTCAATGCTTTGTTGCCAAGGTGCTCTGACCAGTAGAAGCATGTGTGAAGGCAAGGAGGACACAAGACAGACATCTGGCCAGGAGGCAACACAGGTCAAGCCTTTCATTGGATTATTTTCTTCCTTTCCTCACTGTTTGAGTCTTACAGGTATTTTTCTGAGTATTTCAGATTTTTTTTTTTTTCCCCAATATAGCCTGATTAAGGAAAAGTCTTGGCTGCCCTTTGATAGTGTACCTATGCCTTCTGAACTCCACTTGCTGTTGAGAGCCCTGTGCAGTCCCAGCTGCAGCAAAGGGCTTTGTGCTTTGCTGAAAGAGATCTTCTGGATTTAGTGGGGAGGGAAACTGCTGAAAATATCTATTCTAAAGTTTCCTACACTACCACCTGTCTTTAAGCCTCAGTGTGAAGATTCTGCCTTTTTTATTCCCTTTTTTTCCCCCACTATTCTTCTGCCTTTTCAGCTGTCTTTCCTTGCCTGAAGCTTTGCTTTTTCCCTGCCTAGATTTCTTTGGAGAGAAGCAGTTCCTTCTCTTTGAAAGAAATAATTGCAGGAGAGACATACATATTTAAAGCACTCATATTTCACCTTTTGGAAGGTTAAGAATGTAGCTTTTTTACTGGCGCCATCATGCCTGCATATGTCTGACCTGAAGCTCTGTTGTAGCCAGAAAATATTTGCTAAACGTTGTCATTTTTTACAAATGATACCACCTTATGCAGCAAATGTTGCATCTCTCTAGCAGCCTGAGTGTTACCAGGGTGTGACAGCACAAAGGAATTTGGATAAAACTTGGGTATTCATCTACCTGCTTCCTTAACATCTAGAAGGCAGAGTAATCGCCCTGAATTTCAAAGACACTGTGTCAGCATTGATCATTAAAAGCTAGCTATAGGCTCTACAGATTGGTCTGGTAATTTTGCAGCAAAAATATATGTTTTTTCATTGAATAATTCCTCTGATCATTTTCTAGACTCTTTCATCATCTTTCTGGTGGCACAGCTCCTCCATGCTGATCTCAGCAGTGTGTACAAGTCAGTATAATGCCATTGTTCTAGTTTATATGTTTATATGTGTATGTGAATGTATATCATCATCTAGCTCTCTTGCCTTGAAAATGAAGACTTGGTATACATGTGTGAGAGTGGAATTAAACCCATGACAACTTGCTCACCTTACATCACCACATTTTCTCTATCAAGGGCTGTATGATCTTTATGGGTTTCAACATGTCACTCCTATGAAGTCTCAGTGTGCTGCCTCCCTTCACCAACTACAAGGCAGGATGGAGTGTGGTCCATACCCTCACCTCCACCCAGCAGAAGCATCTCCACAGGTAGCACAGATGAAACTAAGGCAGATAGACTGCACAGTATCTACAGTGCTGCTGTACAGTTATTCTCTATTGCATGCATTAAAATCATCAGTGAACTTACCGTTTCATATATTTAATGCTGGGACACTTCTCTCAAATTCCCTGACTTGTTCTGTGGAGTCTTTGGCTGCTTCTTCTCACTGTGGCAGTGCTGCATCTTCTCTAGCTGTGATGTGTGGATGTTAGCCGGGCCTGCCAGCCCGGAGTTCATTTTCTCTGAACTAGTCACAGCCACTGTGTTTTATTCTTTGCAGTTGACTTTGGCTTTCCTTGGAGTGCGAGTAAAGCTCTAACACTACTGCTACTGCCTCCTACGTGTATGTACACGCACCCATGTTTTTCCTCGCAGAATGCCCAGCTGGCAATATAGGAGCAAATGCAGCCCTGATCACTTTCATTAACCCCTGTTAGTACTGAGTGGGGAATGTGGCAGTCTGTGTATAAAGCAGACGACCATTGGGTTCTGACCATCTCCTGGGTCATCAAAGGGACAACTCGGTTGAGTCAACCACCCACTAAAAGAGAAACAAATAAGAGCAAACTGAAAATAGGAAGACAGAGCAGGTAAGAGCAGCCACTGCAGACTTCCTGGCCCCATCTTGTGGGTCACAGAAAGGTTGGCCTCCACCACCCTTGGCATCTATATTTTCATGTGTCCTCAGTCATCATAGTGGCTGTATTCCTTCTCACAGGCAACATCTGGAAAAGCAACCTTTTTTACGGAAAGTTTCTAAGAACAGCAAGTAACTTTTGCTGTAGAAATGCTTGCTAAGAGAGAGGGTGGTGTGTGCAAGGTAAAGATGTAATGAGTGGTGAGATGCAGTTACTGCTCTTACTCAGCAGCAGAACAGTGCTAGCCATGCAAAGTTTTCATTGCTGGGAGATGGCATTTTGGTTCCTGCCACACTACAGGCTGCAGAGATAAAGCCAGCTCAGCCGTGAGTGCAGTAAAAAGGCCACCCTAAAGGCTGTGAATGCTAAAGAGCTGACCTATGTGCTCAAGAGAGCAGACAGGCCATCAGCCTCAAAGGAAAAGCTTTTGGATGGAAAGCTTCAAGGTAGCTGACTACACCCTCAACCTCAAAAACAAAGGGTGGCCTTTGAAACCTGGGACACAGGAGTGGAATGAGGATCAGGCACACCAGTCCTTTCGTCTCATTGTTGATGGAGTAGCTTTGAGCTGATGTGAAAGTCATTTGATCTGCCTGACCTTTTGAAGAATAACTACTGGCATCGAATTTACAAGTTGCTAATAATTTATTTCAAGAGAAGGTGCTGCAGCGGCAAGGCAGTGTCAGAGCAAGGGGAGGGTTGTGCTCGAAATGAGAAATACAACTGCCAAGGGTTCCTCTGGATGCCACTGAAGGGTAGAGATCCTCTGGATGCCACTGCAAACTGGATTAAAGAGGATAAAATAAAATAAGTCATCCTCCTTAACCTTCAACCAATTTCTACAAGCCAGTTCACTTTAGATCTTTTTAGAGTCCAGAAGAAATATGATCCATTTTAAAATCAGAATAAATTGTTTTGATTTCCAAGTTGATCTCATGGTATTTTCTAGTCAGTAGAGGAAATACTGAAAATCTTGTAAGAGATCCTGTTCTCATAAAATGCCCAGCCCAATTTTGTGAATTCAGGAGGTTTTGGCTAGGCTAGATAAGCTTTGGAGAAGCATCTGAATATTCACTCAAGCTGAACCCACACTCCAGACTGTGGTGTGAGCAGTTTCCCGCACTTCTGAGCTTCTGATGTTTTGAAAAATTTTACTGACTCTGGAAGAATGAGGACACTGAAAAAAAAAAAAAATACAAAACCTGCTACCCCTCTATAGTTAGTCCTTTGGATAAAGAGAAGCACAGACTGTTGCCCAAAGGAAGATGGATATGATAAATTCAGCATGGGTAATGACCCCTCCTCAGTGGCATGCAAACAAGTAACTGTGAAAACCTCCCAAGACCAGAGACCTCTTGGGAAATATTAGTTACAAAGGCTGCTTTGGTGGTGATGGTTTAAGGTAAAAATTGTCTAGTAATTACTGCCACTCTTGAATATATGACATGTCTCCCACAAGAAAAAATTTTGTCCCCTATTCAACCCCATTTCTTGTGGAGTTCCCATCACACTAATATTTGAGCACTTCCCAAGAAGTCAAAAATAAACCGAAAATAAACAAGAAAAAGGTGTTGTTTCCTCAACCTGGTAAGAATGCCACAGTTTTCCAAGCTGGCTCTGACCTCATGCCAGCATGGCTGCAAGCAGGACGGTATATTTCTCTGTCTCCAATCAACGTTCTGCATGCAGTTTGCTGACCCATCAATAGGCTGTCTGGTGTCTGGGCTGATAAGGAATGCATGTTGAGCCACTTAGTAATGCTTGAAATGTCCTCTGCTTATTTTGGACCCATTCAATTCAGAGCAACAGTTCCCATCTGGGAATTGTTAGCATATGCTAAGCAGTGGTTAACATATGCTAATGATGTCTGAAGGTTTTCAAAGAAGTCTTGGGAGACAAAAACGTATAGAGTGGCTGTATGGGAACCTCTGAGTCAGCCTATGGGTCTTGGTGAGCGATCTGAGACACCAAGCAAGGCTCTATAAATGGTGTCTGAAGGCTTTGCAGAGAAGCCTGCTCACTCTGGGAAAGCCTGCAAGGGCACAAAGCAAAGGCCTTCAGAGGGGCTGGCTCTGGATCTGGCCAGCAGTCAGACTTGTGATGTAGGTAGGGTAGGCAGGCAACTGGGCCTGAAGGAGGTCCTTTCTCAAAGCAGAAGGGACAGATATCCCATGGATGGATAACCAATGAGAAACAATGCTACCACAAACATGCCAAGTTTTTCCATTGTTATAAAACTACATATTCATTACCAAACATTAACTGTGCTATCAGCATTCTTACATAAACAGTCTTGATCTTCTCCTTAGCCCAGTCTCCACAAGTTGGAAGCTAGGGATTATTTTAAGGAACCAGTGTGGTTGCCCATGGCAGAACCATATGCATATAGCAAATACCGTAAAAACAATTTTCAGGCAAATGCATGTTGATACCTGTAACACTGTTGTGTGAGTACACACATGTCCACGGGTCAGAAGTTCTTTACCAAAAGTGTTAGTCGGTATTTTAAATAACTTCCTAATTTGCAGCAGAAACTTTCCAGTTGAAATGCAAACTGCTATAAAGTGAAATTAAGTGTAATGATATGATGGTGGATGTGCTTCTTTTACATACCTCTTTCAATATACCTGTAAAAAAATTTGGAAAACAAAACTATATAGGAAAAAGTTTCCCAGGGTCATGCCCTCTTTTCCAGAGTAATGAGCTATTCTGTTTAGACCAAATCAGCCTTCTAGAAGATGAAGTCTTATTTTGCTTTTCTATCTGAACAACTTCTGCCTCAGATTTTTCATCTCTAAACAACCAAAGTCAACACCAGAACCCAAGTTGTACTGCTATCTGTGGTTATTGCTCTTCTGCACTTTGAAATGCAGTTTAGCTCCCATGGGTAATGTCAGCAGTGCCAAGAAAATTAGATAATAATATAAAAGACAATATTGCAAGCCTAACACCTGACCTTGACATCTTACTTAACAGGAATCTGTTAAGGAAATACTAGAATTAAAGTTATCTGTGCAATTTTAACACTCTCCTCTGCCATAAAGGTACATTTTTATTATGTCCTACTATTCAAACTCTGCCCTAAATCAAGAGTTACTGATTATCCAATGTGCTTTTTCTTCATGGTACTCAGATTTTATAGCCAAGCTCTCACATATAAATGTTATTTAATTCATTTTTACAGCATCATTCAGAGGTGATATTTTTACAGAGTAACTATTAAATTAACATAAAGGACGAGAAGCTGGCCATGAGCCGGCAGTGCGCTCTCGCAGCCAGGAAGGCCAATGGCATCCTGGGCTGCATCAAGAGAGGAGTGGCCAGCACGGAGAGGGAGGTGATCGTCCCCCTCTACTCTGCCCTTGGAAGGCCTCACCTGGAGTACTGTGTCCAGGCCTGGGGCCCCCACTATGGAACAGATGTGCTGCTGTTGGAGCGGGTCCAGAGGAGGGCCACCAAAATGATCAGAGGGCTAGAGCACCTCTCCTGTGAGGAAAGGTTGAGGGAGTTGGGATTGTTTAGCTTGGAAAAGAGAAGGCTCCGGGGAGACCTCATTGCGGCCTTCCAGTACTTGAAAGGAGCTTACAGGCAGGAGGGGGACTGACTTTTTACACAGGTGGATAATGGTAGGACAAGGGGGAATGGGATAAAACTGAAAGAGGGGA
>VXAV01004489.1:209627-223092 GCA_013399715.1 Alectura lathami
CCCAAGCCATTCTATGATTCTATGATTCTTTGATTCTATGATACCATGATTCCATGATTCCATGATTCTGTGATACATATCCATTCTGATGTCTGAGCTGAGGCCATGCATTTCATAGAATCAAAGAATCATAGAATGGTTTGGGTTGGAAGTGACCTGAAAGATCATCTAGTTCCAACCCCCCTGCCATGGACAGGGACACCTCCCACTAGACCAGGCTGCTCAGAGCCCCATCCAGCCTGGCCTTGAAAACTGCCGGGGGGGGGGGGGCATCCACAACCTCTTTGGACAACCTGTGCCAGTGTCTCACCACCCTCACAGGAAAGAATTTCTTCCTAATGTCTGGCCTAAATCTCCCTTCTGCCAGTTTATGGCCATTACCCCTCGTCCTGTCGCTCCATGCCCTTCTGAAGAGTCCCTCCCCAGCTCTCCTGTAGGCCCCCTTCAGGCACTGGAAGGCCTCTATCAGGTCCCCCCAGAGCCTTCTCTTCTCCATGCTGAACAACCCCAACTCTCTCAGCCTGCCCTCGTAGGGGAGGTGCTCCAGCCCTCTGATTAGTTTGGTGGCCCTCCTCTGGACCCCCTCCAACAGCTGGATGTCCTTCTTGTGTTGGGGGCCCCAGAACTGGACGCAGTACTCCAGGTGGGGTCTCACGAGAGCAGAGCAGAGGGGCAGGATCACCTCCCTCGTCCTGCTGGTCACACTTTTCTTGCTGCAGCCCAGGATGTGGTTGGCCTTCTGGGCTGTAAGCACACATTGTCGGCTCATGTTGAGTTTTTCATCAACCGACACCCCCAAATATATTTCACACATATTAGATGTCACATGCAGAAATGCCGACCCTGGGCTCTATGACATGTTGCAGAAAACCATGTACTCAGGTGAGAAAAGACTTCTCAGTGTGTCAGGCCAGGTTGGACAGGGTTTTGGGCAACCTGACTGAGTGAGAGGTGACCCTGCCCATAGCAGGGGGATTGGACTAGATGATCTTAATGGTCCCTTGCAACCCAAACCATTCTGCAATTCCATGATTCTCTTCCTCCTGCTTCATTTCACCCAGCCCCCGCAAACACCACATTTCTCTGCCTCCTCTCACCACCCTGCTCACCACCCCACGCTGTTGCTCCACATTTGTGTGCCATCCCCGCTTCTCTACTCCTTCTGCTTGCCATGTCAGGAGGATTTCTGAGGCTTCCCCTCCCTCATCACCACCCACATAGAATCATAGAATGGCTTGGGTTGGAAGGGATCTCAGAGATCATCCAGTTCCAATCCCCTGCCGTGGACAGGGCTGCCAGCCACTAGCTCACTGGATCAAACTGCCCAGGAACCCATCCAGCCTGGCCTTGAGCACAGCCAGGGATGGGGCAGCCACAGCTTCTCTGGGCAGCCTGTGCCAGCGCCTCACCACTCTCTCGGTGAAGAATTTCTTCCTGATGTCCAACCTAAACCTCCCCTCTTTCAGTTTTATCCCATTCCCCCTTGTTCTACCATTATCCAACTGTGTAAACAGTTGGTCCCCCTCCTGCCTGTAAGCTCCTTTCAAGTACTGGAAGGCCGCAATGAGGTCTCCCCGGAGCCTTCTCTTTTCCAAGCTAAACAATCCCAACTTCCTCAACCTTTCCTCACAGGAGAGGTGCTCTAGCCCTCTGATCATTTTGGTGGCCCTCCTCTGGACCCGCTGCAACAGCAGCACATCCCTTCTGTACTGGGGCCCCCCGATCCCACAGTCTAAGTTGTCCATAAAGATGTTGAAGAGCACCGGTCCCAAGACGGATCCCTGGGGGACACCGCTTGTGACCGGCCTCCACCTGGATGTAGAGCCATTGACTACAACCCTTTGGCTGCGACCATCAAACCAGTTCTTTATCCAGTGAACAGTCCACCCATCAAATCCATCTCTCTCCAGTTTAGAGATAAGGAGATGGTGCGGGACCATGTCAAAGGCCTTGCACAAGTCCAGGTAGATGACATCCGTTGCCCTTCCTTGGTCCATTGATGCCATCACTCCATCACAGAAGGCCACCGGATTGGTCAGGCACGACCTGCCCTTGGTGAAGCCGTGCTGGCTGTCTCAGATCAATTCCTCATCTCGCATGTGCCTTAGCATCTCCTCCAGGAGGATCCGCTCCATGATCTTCCCAGGCACAGACGTGAGGCTCACTGGCCTGTAGCTCCCCGGGTCTTCCTTTCTCCCTTTCTTAAAAATGGGTGTGATGTTTGCCTTTTTCCAGTCACCGGGGACCTCATCTGACAGCCATGACTTTTTGAATATGATGGAGAGCGGCTCGGCAACCACATCAGCCACATGTCTGGCTCTTGTTCTTTCTGTGCAGGAATACAGGAATTTTCTCCTCCACATTGTCTCACCCCAATGAATATCACTGGGAATGTGAAAGAGACAGACTCTTGGCTCTCATTTCAGGTGCCTGGCCCTGTGGTAGGCTGTGGAAGACTACAGCTGAAATTGCGTGGAAAGACCTGATTGAACTTAGGTTGAAACCTGCTCAGGGAGGGTGAAACATTCCGGGGTTCAATTGCTGAAATTAAAGAAATCTCATAGTTATCCACTGAGCATGTGCAATTCAGTTTTCCAAAGGCTTAAAATGAGGCCAAATTTAGGCAGATTTTCAGAAGGGCAAAAGGGATGTCTCTGATGAAAGGCAACCCCCTAACAAGTTCCTGCTCCAAGGAAAAGAGGTGCCAGAGCTTTTCAAAGAAAAGGTCACAATTGTTTTTTAACTTGGACAAAACAATGAATTTTTCCTTACCCTCATTATTGGAAACGGCTGAGTTTGTGGACAGTTTCCAAAAGCTTCAGCCTGAGGCAGATACCTGGCATGGAAAATTTCATTCCAAATGGTTATAGTTTGGCAACATTGTATGCAGTTGAAAATAGGGTCTTACAATGTGAAGGATCAAACTTTCAATGTAATGTGAAAGGTGAAGCCACCAGCCCCGCCCTCGGTCACAGCCCAACACCTTCCTTAGTCACCTGCAGTGCGAACAAAGCAGTGCTCAGCATAGGGCTGAATGCCTTTCTGGGGAGACTGTGTTCTGACCAGAAACAAAGTGCTGGGATCCATACTGAAGAAATGGATGAAAGTGAACAGTGTGTAATGCAGAGGGGTTTCATAATGTACAGGGGTTTCATAATACAGAGGGCATTCAAACAGCACAGTTTACAGAGCACCCTTCTGAGTTCTGCTTGCCTGCATTTATGTGCATTCATTCTTTTCAAAGAAATGTGTTTTTCAGTTTTACAGACAAGTGTGTTAGCAGCAACTTATCCTGCATCATCCTGGCTTCTAACAAGATCCATTTGGGTTGTCGTTGCCATCAACTCATCCATCTATCTCCTTTTATCGCATCACTGCCACCTCCCCCTTGCTGTGTTCTGGAGGGATGACTCCACAGGCGCATGTTCCCCGCAAGGCAGAACTGGAGCCGCTGACCACGAATGCTGTGTAGTGTGTGATTTTCCTGTCCTCCCTGTGCGTCCTTCTCTGCATGCCTCATGCAGTCCTCAGCTGCTTGGCTGCACTTCACGCACCATGGCAGACACGTGTGGTCATTGGCCATACTCTGCAGGAATAGTCCAATTCCTGGAAAAGGCAGAGGAGTCATGAGTGGCTAATGAACTCCAACTGAGCTGCAGATATTTCACATTGGCCGTGTATGAATCAGAACATATCTCCTCCCATGGCTCAGAGTACCTCAGGACAAATGAACCATGGCAGATATTTGGGCGTCCTCTGCTGCTGTCGTGAGAGCTATCTGAGATCACTTCGTGTTATTTTTTCACCATGCAGGGACGCTGTCATCAGTGAACACCACGGCATTGGGTCCTTTTGGAAAGATGTGTGTCCTTTGCATGAAGCCCAGCGCAGGAGATGTTATGGCAGGGCACACTGCCTGTGTAATACTAGCTCTGTTTGCACAGGTGTTGGATGGCTTTAGAGCCTGGATCCATGGATAATGTGAGAGTCCAGGAGGTCTTCTGTGGCTTATACAGTCTGCAGGGAGGTGAATGCTTTCAAGACAAAATCCTCTTTAGAACTGCTGAAATCTTCATGAGTAACACTCCCCATTTGCATTATAAGATGTGCTTATTGCCTAAGTTATTTCACATATTCTTTCTGGTTAGTGGCAGTGAAATATCAGACTTTGGATAGATAATCCTTTTTTTATTGTTGACTTCCTGGGACATCAGAGAGGCAACTGGTTCAACTGTGCTCTCTGTGATAATCTAGGGCTACCTGGACAGTCTGGGGCATTGTCTTGGTCATCTATTATTCTAAAGCTGCTGGAAATCACAGGAGCCCGTGTTAGTTTTGTGAAATGAATGATTGTATGTGTTGCTAGGAAGGTTGTAGGGAAGGAAAAACTGGATGGTTGTGTGTAGGCATGAAGGTAGTGAGAAGCAGGGAGGTGGGAATATTTCCGGAATATTGGTGGAAAGAGAAGAGCAGAGGTGATCACAGCAACATGTTATTGAAATCAGATCTGATTAAAATCAGAACTGATTAAAATCAGAAGAAAGAAGGAAAGCAGGATGAATAAAACAAGAACAGATTGAAAGTATAATAAAACATCACTGGTGCAGAATCTCCAGCCTTTTATCTCACGCCTCGAGTGAAAACAAACCTGTTTTCCAGCAGGAGGAATAATAACCATAAGTTGTTTTAGGAAGGGCCATGCAGGCTGATGGGCCAGCAGCGCCTGGAGGCATGGCAGCAGCTAGGTGGCATTGCCGGCTGCACTATTTCCCTTCACATTAACTCCAAGCAGGGATCCATGCAAAGCGTCTTAGCCTGGCATGCCCAGATACTGTTTTTCCTAAAGGCTGTGCCTTTGGATTAAAAATGAGAAAGATAAATTTTAGTCAGAAGCTTCAGCAGGACTAAGGAAGATCCAAAGTGACCTAGTGGAACATCCTGAGGGCTGACAGAAAACTCCATGTTTCCAATCCTTTCTGGGTAATTTCAGTGTTCTCCAGACCGCAGGTGTCTTCTGAGAGTTCTAAAGATTCTAAAAAGTCACTGCCCCTGTGAAAAAAAAAAAAAAAAGGACCCTGTGGTGCTACAAGGAGAAGAATGCGGTTTTGTCCGTGTGTCTGAGAGAGGTGATCTGTTTTCTTTATTATTCATTATTCTGTTTTCTTCTCTGCTTAGCGGTTATTAAACTGGTAATAGAGTAATAGCAACAGCTCAGAAACTCAGTGGGTGACCCTTCCAGCCACGCTGAAGTCCTTCGTTGGTCCAGTGAGGGATGTACAGTAACCTCTGTGAGACTGTCTGGAGTGTGTTGCTGGGGAACATCTTAACATCACTTTCCATCCAGGCACGATTTGCATCTTTAGGTGCTACAGATCTGAGGCTGTGATTTTCCACCATCAAGCTCATGGCCAAATCCTGACCCTGTCTCTGATATAAGATTTTAACAAACCAGCTCGGTGACAACAAGGTCAACTGCTAGAGTGAGAAGCAGAGAGAGGATTTTGTTATATTTCACACTTCATCAGAAATGCACGGTTTGCTGTGTTTTTACATTGCCGCCATATCTCCTCTACACTTCTGTCAGCTACTTTCCTGCTGGTTCCTACCCTCATCCCCTGCATGCTTTTTCCACAGGGAGCTCATAAGTAAATCCTTTGACAGAGATCCACAAAGAACCTGGGAAGGAGGAATGTGTGTTCGAGCACTAGCTGAGCACTTAACCTATCATATGTGTCTTGCAGGATGTGTGCTCTCAGATCACCCTTTGCTCCACTGTGCATGCAGCCTGGCTCTGTGTCCTGGTGCCTCCTGCCTTCAGTCCCCTGGAGTGGGATGACACCATGGAAACGACCTCCATCCTGCCCTCCATCCCCTGACTTCTCAGGGAACTGTGAGTGTCAGACAGGCTCCAGGGGAGGCTGGTCAGGGCTTGTAAGACTTGCTGGTGTCCTTGCTGGTGCTCTCAAGGCCCTGACAGCTTCCTTAAGGAGTCAGCTGCTGCCTACAAGTCTTTGCAGTCACAGTGATTATTCCTCTTAACTGTGGGACAGCAGCAGAAAGGACCCACATGGAGAATCCTCTCCAACAACAAGAAAAACAATATAACCTTGGCTTCACATTTAGCATATATTTTGTTCAATTCTAACTAGAATAAAATCCACCCACAGTGTGAGTCTGAGCCACATCACGAAGCTGTTTGCTGTGTGCAAACCGGCGTCGCCCACCAGAACTTTTAGAGAAAGGCGCAAGACGTCATTTATGGCCTGAATGGGGAAGTGAAGCCAAAATGAGACCCCAATGGTCTTTGAGTCACAGTGTATTAAGTATCATGAAAAATGTAGTGTTTTCCCTATCCCACAACTGCACCCCCTTGCAAACAACCCCGTGGTACATGCTACATGCACTGCATGGGGAAGTGCTGAGGGTCCCATCCTACCACTTACCAGGCAATCACCAAAAATGCAAACCCACCCCTCTAAGATAGGGCCAGGACTGTTACACAAGTGAAATGAAATACGACAAAGCTCCAACAGAGAAATAATCTGGATGCAATCTGGTCCAATACAAAACAAGTAATGATTTTTCATTTATTGAAAGATTTTCTTGATTATGGTAATGAAATATCCTTCCTCCCTCATGTGGTCAAACCCTCTGCGAACAAGCCCAAACTCCTCCATTCCAGACTGCAGAAGAAATGTCACTGCTCTGTTTTCTGTGGCACAAGCAGCACATCCAGAGGAGCGCAGCTCTGCTTGGGGAGCTTGGGAAGATGCCTTGCAGTGGTGCCATCCCTGGCCAAGACTCTCTTTCTTTCCCTGTGGTTTCCAGGCAAAGTTTCTGCAAGTTCACAACTAATTCTGAGCTAGAAAATAATGTCAAATGAAAATGAAAAAGCAGAGTAAGCAGTGCATCTCATGTGGGGAAGCAAAAATTTCTCCACAGGAGATGTACACCCTATGTTTTATTTGCTGTCACTACCTCACCTTAAGGGAACTGCATAATCCAGGGTGTGAAATCCAAAAAGGAGGCAATGCTTCCATGTGCTTGCTGCTTTCCCCTCACCAGCTGTTCACTCTTACTTCTTTTTCCTAACACAACTCATTTCCCTTCCGGCTCCGAAACCAGAAACATCTCCCTTGACATTTCTTCCCACAGCACAGCACCCTTCATCATAGTCTGTCCCCTGATTCAATGGTTCTTCCTCAAAAGGCTGAAAAACTCTCCCATAAACACCATGCCTCCCTCTAATCAAAGCTAAAATCCTTTCTTGATCCTGGCTGGAAATAAACTCAACTCCTTAGTTCAACAAACCAAGCTGCAGTAGTTATACAACCCTGACCATGGTTGCAGCCCCAGCACAAGCACTTGTGTGTCTCTCATGCCCCCTTGCAGGGCATCCCCTCAGCCTCCTGCCGGGTGACACCTGCTGCCCAGGGAACCCTACTGAAGTCCTTAGCTCAGAGAGAGGTCTTGCGGTTTGAGCTGGAAAGCAGAACAGAATTTCTTACCAGAAACACTCTGTGTCATGCTCTTATTACATATTTAAATCATAGGAAACTTTTATCACTTTCAGTTGGTGGAGCAAAAAAATGTTCATTTTAAAACCCCCAAGAGGTGTGCTTTGGGCAGTTTGGCATGAGGATATGAATAAGCACTTTTGGAAAGACGTGAGTAGCTGCTCTTTCCTCAGACTGCACCTTGACTCGTTACTTAAAATTGCTGTTTGAAATATCTGTTTCTGCAAACTGAGCTCTCGTAGTGTTAATCTCATACTTGGAGGTACTTAAACCCTGGACTCCTTGCTCTCTTAACTAGACCAGCGAGACACTGTGAACGATTCCCTGTGAAGAGGGGAACTCCCTGCTTCTGGCTGTGGGTCAAGCATTTACTACAAATGAAAAAAGGGTGCACATCTGCGTTGTGGTGGGGGCAGCAAGGCCAAGCCAATTCTGTGTGCTCGGCCCCCCTGTGTCACAGCTGTACCTCATACCAATGACACAACGCTCTCTGAGCACAGCAGTGGAATGGTGCAAACTTGCCACAGCAGCCCTTAGGCACTCTGAGCTCCCAGACTCGCTGTTTTTCTCCAACAATCGTTGAAATAGATCCAAATGTATTTTGAGAAGTGGTGTTGCGTCAGTTCAAACAGATTTCAGGGTAGATGTTCATTTTTGCATTTAGGCTGTTTTGGAAAACATGTTTGTGTTTTTTTTTTTTTTAATTTGACCCAGGGTGAAAAATAACTTTTTTTTTTTTTTTTATGTTATTGAATGAAAAAGCTGTTAGTATCTAGGGGTAATTACTTCCAATCCATGTAGGTCAGGGTTAATATTGTGCAACACTTAGCAAGGCTAGTTAATGGCTATGATATGCAAAGAATTTCTGTTTCCAAACCACTACAACCCAAAGCCAGGCCTTAGTAGCATCATAAAATCACTGTGACGTCTCTCAGAGAAGAAAAGGGATGTGTGCATGTAGACTTTATCAGTTAAAAATCTTTTCTTCTCATTATTTCTTTTTCTTTACACTGTCAAACTGAATCAGAGGATTAGAAGAAAAGCAAAATCTATTTTTGTCCTATCAACCTCTTCAGTGATACCCATATTTTGAAAATACAGCACCAAAATTTTATGAAATTATTCATGTATATTGATCAAAATTTTTGCTTATTTTATTTAAAAAGTGAACCTGAGAGAGGATACATAGACATTTATTTTGTAGTTCTGCTTTGCTCTGTCATTCCTATGCCTTCATGAAATGCTATCTCTTTTCCATAGATAAACCATTAATATCTTCATTTTTTTATCCAAACGTCACTGCCTCCCAGCCCTTCTTTTGGTTGCTCCACTAGTCCTGATCATGATTAAAAAAACCCCACAAAAACAGAAAACAAAATGAAGCTTTTCCCAACCTGAGCAGTAATTAATCACCTTCACTGAGATGTCCACCTTTGTTCTATCTCCTTAAATTCATCAAAGGGCTGAAAGGAACAGCATGGAGCAAAAGTCATGAAGCTGCCTTGCTTATCTCATTACCTGCCTGGTGTTGGATCTGTGCATTTGTTAGTGGTGGGGTGACCAGTCCTGCAATGGTTGGGTCTGCAACATGGAAAGCCTTGGGCATGCCAATGTGTGAGCACGCTGTGGCAGCAGACACGGCTACTGTGGGCTGATTGGACCTTGCGGTGGGACATCCTGTTTTGTTCCTGCATGTGTTCTGTGAATGTTGGGTATTTGCACAGTTATTTGTACAATATGAGAGAAACTTTGCTGTGGTGCAACGAGGAAAGTAGAGAGACTGTTTTCCAACACTGAGAAGTCAGACACAAGGGAACTGGATGAGCCCAGTGAAGACATTATTGCTTTTATCAAAGTTCGTGAACAAGCAAATGGTGTTTGGATTGTCTCTGGAAGAAAGAAGGACATTTCCATTCAAGTCACCAAAATATTTTGATGGAAAGTAGGGAGGTGATTCTGTGATATACATAGAGCGTGTGTATCCCAAGCTAAAAAGGAGCAAATTCCCTGGGCCAGGAAGTCCTCCTTTGTCTTTCTACTGTGTTTGGGATGGAGAAGCTCAGAGCTCCTAATTAAAACAGAGCTCACTGTAGTGTTTGGATTATATCACTGTATATAGTGAAAACTTTCATTTCAAAATAACAGCTGCCCAAGACTGTCATCTAAACAGGCACTTGGATGTTGACAAAGGTTTATTTTATGCTGTCAGCATTTATTTTGAATGCTTATGTTTGTGGTTTTGTTTACTTTCATTGAAACACATTTCAGATGTTTTGCTGTTTTGCGCTAGTTAAACTTCTGCCCAAAGGCTGTAGAATGGCCTGCTTTTAAGGCTTGAAAATGTTTGTGAAGTAAATTGGCTTCCTTTAAAGACCATACCTTTGTTTACCTTCCTCCTGGAAGGTCACTCTCTTTTAAAAGATGATGTGGTTTGGGCATTGTGGATATATAAAAAGTGTAATTGTGTAATGCTGCATGTCCTGCCCCTGCCTCCCCCTCTGGCGTTGTCATGGCACAGCAGGATCTCACTCTCTTCCCTCCATGTTTCAAACCACTCCTGGCAAATGCGAGACGGCCTCCTTCACGGGGCACTGGAGTATAGGTGGGGCCTCACACCTAAGTGTTGCCCAGTCACAGTAGAACAAAGTCCAGAAACAAGGCCCAGGCCCCACAAGGGCTGTTCCTGTTCCATCAGGAGTAGCCCCACCTTTTCTGCATGATGTTTCTTTTTGGTCTTTTTGATTCTAAACCTTATTTTCCAAATGAAATTACGACCTCCTGCCTGCATTTAATCCCATGTGTATGACTGTTTTTCGGTGAATAACAGAATTCTTTGATTTCACTTTCCATTTGCAATCCTTGTTTCAAAGTCACAGAAACACAGAACCACATACTGACTGAGGTTGTCAGGACCTCTGGGTCTGTCTGGTCCAACACCTGCTCAAGCTTTTGAAGATCTCCAAGGAGGGAGACTCCACAAGCTCTCTGTATAACATATCAGAGTGCTATGCAAGTTCTCTTTTGATATGTTTCATTTCTGTGTGGGGTTCACAATCTGTCCTACCAGCTACTCTGTGCTGTGAATTGCAAGAAAGTTACTGCATTTTTTGAGATCTATTGTCAGAAAGAAGGGTATGTTTTTGGTGTCCATGTGGGGCAGCATCTTCCAGCTCCGACTGTTTGTTCTTCTGTAATTTAGTTTGGATTGCATCTCCTGGAATGCTCATAAGTGAGCTCCTGTGTGTGCTCAGAAGCACTCCAGTCTCAGCTGGTTGACCCTGAAGCCATACCATATTTTAGGAGCTAGTAAGTGAGTGGCTAGATGTCTCACTCTTTAGCTAAAGTTGGAGACTCTAAGATAACGTTTAGAATGCAAAACAGAAGCTGGTTCCCACCTTCTATGTGTTGTCCACTGGACTAGAGTGTTTGATCAAGCAGAGGAAGTGCTTGGCTTTATATACTCCTTGTCTTGAGGACATGTGAATATGGCTCCTCTGCTCTTGAGAACAATCCAGTCATCATATTGCCTTGTAAAGAAGCTCTTTGTCTTCCTATCTGTTGAAATTAAGCAGCTGCAATGTATGATATCTGTGGCCAGATAAAAGCAGTGTGTTCACAGAAGTGTGACCCTCAGGCCTACTGAAGGCAAATTTTAGAATTTGAGTATTTCTAAATTATAGGCACCAAACAGTTAATGATCAAATAATACCAAAGCTTTGAACAGAACTCCTCCCTCCATGCAGGGACCTCCTCAGAAGGTTTTTTTTTTGATAATTAATGTCCACTTTGCATATTCCAGGTGCATTTTACATATACCATCCCCAGTGCAGATTGCATCCCTGACTACATGAGTGATATGCACTCTGCTCATGACTTGGTGGTCTGGATAGTTTTCTGGGAGGTGAGGGTATTGAGTCCAGTCCCTCCAGACTGAGGATATGGAGGACTCAGGTTTCCCATTTCCAACGTAAGTGCCCCAAAACCCTGGTGTTTTGCAAAAGCTGTCACAACAAGTGTCTGCCTGAAGATGATGGTCACCATGACAGTGCAATACCAATACCTAATGAAATGACTGAAATGAAGGAGGAAAGTGTGAAAACAAGTTTATTTTTTACATAGAGAACTCAAAAAGAGATATGTTGGGAGTGTCTGCTGTTATCTGGAAGATGCTGGCCTCACAACCAAAGAGAAACACTTTTTTCCACTCTTTTTCACCTAGAAAATACTCTATACTAATTGGAGGGGATACCACAATATACCACAAATAAACTTTCACAATGCTCAGTCCCACCTCTGCCATAAAGAAAGATGCATTGAAAAGATGTCTTTTTTTCATAACCAGACTTTGGTCTTTCCTGGTGGAAGAAAAGAGACAAAGCCTATGAGGAACAGAAAGGAGTTAATCAGGTCCTTTGAGGTCAGTCAGTTACCTCCTGCTGTATTGCTTGTCATAGCATCACAGAACCATTAAATTTGGAAAAGACCTCTAAGATCATCTAGTCCAAGTGTCAATGCATCACAACTATGCCTACTAAACCATGTCCCTGAGTGCCACACCTACACGTTTCTTGAACATCTCCAGGGAAGGAGACTCCACCACCTCCCTGGGCAGCCTGTTCCAATGCCTGACCACACTCTTCGAGATTAAATTTTTACTAATATCCAACCTGAACCTTTACTGGCACAACTTGAGGCCGTTACCTCTCGTCCTATCTCTGTTACCTGGGAGAAGAGGCCGACCCCCACCTCACTGCAGCCTCCTCTCAGGCAGCTGCAGAGTGCAGTGAGGTCTGCCCTGAGCCTCCTCTCCTCCAGACTGAACAGCCCCAGCTCCCTCAGACACTCCCCATCAGCCTGGTGCTCCAGGCCCTTCACCAGCTTCATTGCCCTTCTTTTATCATGCTTTAGGGCCTCGATGTCCTTCTTGTAGGGAGGAAACCACAACTAAACACAGCACTCAAGGTGCGTCCTCACCAGTGCTTGTACTTAGGCGGGTTAGGACAGAGGTTAGAAGGGGAGAAAGCCCTCCTGGAATGGCTGTCCCAAAAGGACAGTGGATGGGTTTACTGGGAGGGGCTGACCCTGTGCAAATGCTGGGTCCTCAGCCCCAGCTCCTTCACTCTACCAGATCACTCCCTAGTAGAGTTACACGAGTGTGAACTTCTATCCTCATCTATTATTATTCCCTGTATCCAGTGTCAAGCCTGTCCCAAAGACCTCCAGGCTTGTGACTGACACATGGCTGACCCTGCCAAGACTGCACTCCTGGAGATTGCCGCCCCTGTGGGAGAGATGTGGTTGAGGCTAGAAACTCAAAGAAAGGAGGAGGGAAGCTGGTGTGTGTTTATGGCTTGAATTCTTACCAAAGGTATCTACTGGTGGATGCTGAGTAAGCTCCTCACTTTGCTGACCCATTTGCAGAGGGCAATGGCTAATTAAAGGGTCTTTTCCTTGCACTGACCTGTTTTTTCTCCATCTAGACATGGACTGGGGAAGGTTAACCAGTGAAGAATACAGAAATGAAGTGAAGATCTTTATATAGCCACTGGTTTGGCAGACTGAGAGGCCTCAATCTCAATAATGTATCTGCCTATGCTCCCTTTTTATTTATTTATTTATTTATTTATTTATTTATTTATTTATTCTTTTTCTTGTTGACCTAAAAGCTGTCAGAAAGTCTTGTATTCTCTCTCTCTCTCTCTTTCTCTTTTTATCTTTCTGGCTTATTTTTAACTTTGAGGATAAGTGGGACTTGGTTTTTGTAGCAATAGCAGTAAGTTCATGAATTTATAACCTTTCAAGAGATTGCAAGCTGAGGAGGAATTTTAATCTGTTTCCAGCCTTGTCAAGGATTGAGTTCACCAAGAGATAACAAATAAACCTGGGAGGATTGACCTGTAAGAGCTGTAGAAATTCCTACTTTTTTTTTTTTTTTTTTTTTTTTTTCT
>VXAV01004489.1:223123-239929 GCA_013399715.1 Alectura lathami
TTTTTTTTTTTTTTTCACTACAGCAGAGAAGCCTCATTAACTATCCAGATGACTTTTATAAATTGTACGACCTTCCGTGCTTTTCCTTCCCAACATGTCAACCAGTCTTTCCAGAAACTATTTACACATATTAGATGCTGAAAAAATATACACAGTACTGAAGAGGGTCACAGTTCCATTTACATTCAAAGAAACAGTGCTTCATTTTATGTATAAACAGGGGAAAAGTATCTATTGTATTTCTATAAAACTCATGCTAGCACAGAGGTCACTGGTGTTCACTGCACTTACAGAGCACTTTCAAGAGTTCAGATTATCTCCAGTATGTTTAACAAAGACTTCCTTATAACTTCTCAAAAAAGGCTCATAAAACTTTATGTGACAGCTTTACATATGGTTAAAGAATCCCAAATACACTATTATTTTCTGCTTGTACATTCTTCCACTGAAGTTTCCCCTAGGATGTTTCATTGTTTAATTTTGGCCAAAAAAGTATTAATTTCATATAGTTTCAGTACTTTTCCTCTAAGTAGCAATGATAGAAAGCATGATTTTCATTAAAATTACTCCATCCCAATTCTCACACTCAGTCGCACGCTTCTGATCTCATGTCACAACATACTTCACCAATTTCTTTACAATTCCATCCTAAGAAAATAATGACCCTGGGAACAATATAAAAATCTGAAACTGAGCATTTAAATTCAAGTTCAGGCCTAACTTGTATTTAACTTAAAGGCAGGAGTGTTACCTATGACTCAGTAAGTTTTATGGCATATTTTGAGCAGTGATTTACAACTGATGGGAATTAGTTAACAGATCATCCTTGTAATATATTGGGGTTATACATGAGGAAGAGGGGGCCACATTCTGTGTTTATGAAGGAACAT
Source organism: Alectura lathami (assembly GCA_013399715.1). Lineage (NCBI taxonomy): Eukaryota > Metazoa > Chordata > Aves > Galliformes > Megapodiidae > Alectura > Alectura lathami. The sequence continues at coordinate 224,014 of VXAV01004489.1, forward strand.
GATACCATGGATAGAAGCCATCTCATGAATGCTGCTGCTATCATCATATGTATAAATATTCTCAGCACATTTTTCTTTAGTTTCAAACAAAGACTTACGCTACAAAGCATCTCTCCCAGGATTACATGCTGCTTTTGGACAGCTAGTCATAGCTGTGCAGGCCCACACAGAGCATCAATAATGTTTCAATCCCTTTGCTGGGTTTTAGTGTCATGGCTACATCCTTTCCCATCAATCTGTTCCTCATTGCATGCAGTGATGCCCTTTTTTGTTTAAATTATAAAATATTTTAACAAGCAAACAATAGTGTCATTTGTTTCTGTTTTCTTTTCCAAATGACTGCAATTGTCTTCTGCAAGTTTTATCTTCCATTGTTTCTGTATGTCACCCAGAAAATCAGGTTAGTAAATAGTAGTCAGTGGGGAAACGATCAACTGTTGATCTTGTATTTGATCTCAAACGATCTCTTAGTGCAGCCTAAGAGCAGCTTTAAAGCTTCCTGGTAGGATATTACAATTTTAACTTTTGATAAATGTTGCATCAAGTTGCAAATGGTAGAAATGTATACTGGTAAAAAATATTTATGACACACTTAGGAAGGCTGCAAACAGAAATCTGTTCCTATTGCTGAAATAGTGAAGCTTAGTATTTGAGAACTGTTTCTTACTTTCATAGAAATCAACAAGTTTGATGCTGTGTTTATAATTCATAGTGTTTGCTATGGGGTTGAAAGAAGCAAGCATATATAAATTTGTAAAAAAAAATAGTTAGACTTTTAATCAGCCACGCACACTCACTCAGAAAAAGAAACATATTGAGTGAAGATGAAGGTTTGTTTCTTTTTTTTTTTTTTTTTGGTAAGAAATCTTAAAACTCTAAATGAATACATAGATGGCTTTTCTTTTTACAAATAACATATATATGTGATATTTTTGCTGGCTAGGAGTTATTCAGTTAATAATGCGAATAATTGTTTTTTTTTTCTCCTGAGAGAAGCTACTGTAGAAGATGCTGCTAGTCAGAAACCATAGTTGTTAGCATTATAGGTTCAAAATTCTATGGACATATATTCACTTTTGAAGTAGAATTTTTTGACTATGTAAGGTATACTAATTATAGTTATGATAATTTATACAAGAGTTGTTTAACAAAGGAGGAATAGAGTCTTCCAACATGAAGATAGAAGAACTCTGATGTGAAGAGAAGAAAGTTTCTTCTGGGCAACAGCTACAAAGGCAGGTTACCACCCACGCTCTGTTTCAAAAAGAGCTGTATTCTGACAGATTGGACATTGGGGTTCTGCAGGACTCCATTTTGGTGCTGGTTCCTTTTCATTTTTTCATAAATTACCTCGATGCAGGATTCAAATGTATACTAAGTAAATTTGGAAACAACACTATATTGGGGGGAGCTATTGACTCCCTTGAGGGTGGGGAGGTCTTGCAGAGAGATCTCAACAAATTGGAAGGCTGGGCAATCACCAACTGCATGAAGCTGAACAAGTGCAAGTGCCAGATTCTGCACCTGGGACGGGCCGGCCCTGACTGTATGTACAGACTGGGGGACAAGAGGCTGGAGAGCAGCCCCGCAGGAAGGGGTCACAGAATCACAGAACTGTAGGGATTGGAAGGGACCTCAGGAGATCATCTAGTCAAACCGCCCTGCAAAAGCAGATTCCCTACAGCAGGTCGCACAGGAAGGCGTCCAGGTGGGTCTTGAATACCCCCAGAGAAGGAGACTCCACCATCTCTCTGGGCAGCCTGTGCCAGTGCTCTGTCACCCTCACAGTAAAGAAGTTTTTCTTAGATTTGAATGGAACTCCCTGAGTTCCCAATGCCCCTCATCCTGTTGCTGGTCACCACTGAAAAGAGCCCAGCCTCGTCCTGCATTTCAGATGTTTATATACATTGACTAGATCCCCTCTCAGTCTGCTCTTCTCCAGGCTGAACAGCACCAGCTCTCTCAGCCTTTCCTCATATGGGAGATGTTCCAGGCCCCTCATCGTCTTTGTGGCCCTGTGCTGCACTCTCTCCAGACGATCCCTGTCTTTCTTGTACTGAGGAGACCAGCAGTGGACACAGCACTCCAGATGCAGCCTCACCAGGGCAGAGGAGAGGGGGAGGATCACCTCCCTCTCCCTGCTGCCCACGCTCTTTGTAATGCACCCCAGGATCCCATTGGCCTCCTGGGCCACAAGGGCACACTGCCGGCTCATGGCCAACCTGTTGTCCACCAGGACACCCAGGTCCTTCTGCTCAGAGCTCCTTTCCAGCAGGTCAGCCCCCAGCCTGTACTGGTGCATGTGGCTGTTCCTCCTCAGGTGCAGGACTCTACACTTGCCCTTGTTGCACCTCATCAGGTTTCCCTCTGCCCAGCTCTCCAGCCTGTCCAGGTCTCACTGAATGGCAGCACAGCCTTCCGTGGTGTCAGCCACTCCTTCCCAGCAAACTTGGTGAGGGTGGATTCTACTGCTACATCCAGGTCACTGATCAAAGTGTTGAGCAAGACCGAACGCAGCACCAACCCTTGAGGAACACCACTAGCAACAGGTCTCCAGCTAGATTCCATTGACAGATCACTGCACTCCAGGCTCTGCCAGTCAACTAGTTCTCAATCCACCTCACTGACCACTCATCTATCTCATGCCTTCTAAGCTTTGCTACAAGGATCTCATGAGAGACAGTGTCAAAAGCCCTGCTGAAGTCAGGGTAGATAACATCAACTGCTCTCCCTTCATCTACCTAGCTGGTGATGGCTTCGTAGAAGGCTACCAGATTGGTCAAGCATGATTTCCCCCTAGTGAACCCATGCTGACTACCCTGATAACCTTCTTTTCTCCCAATTGCTTGGAGATTTTCTCAAGAATAAGTTGTTCCGTCACCTTTCCAGGGACAGAGGTGAGGCTGACTGGCCTGTAGTTCCCTGGATCGTCCTTCTTGCCATTTTTGAAGTTCAGGATGACACTGGCTGTTCTACAGTCTTTGGGCACTTCTCCCATTTTCCAAGACCTTTCACAGATTATAGCAAGTGTTGTAGCTAACAATTCCGCCAGATCCTTCAGCACCCGTGGGTGCATCCCATTGGGGCCCATGGATTTCTGAGGGCTGATTTTGTCTAGGCTCTCTCTGAGCCTTTCCACCTCAACCAAGGGAAAGTCATCCCCTCTACAGAATCTTTCTCCTACCTCTAGCATGTGGGATTCCCAAGGAGCAATTCTAGGCAGAAAGTCTGAAGCAAAGAAAGCATGCAGTACCTCTGCCTTCTCAGCATCTTCGTTACCAGGGCACTCACCTCATTCAGCAGTGGGCCCACATTTTCCCTGGTATTCCTTTTGCTATTGATACGCCTGAAAAAGCCTTTTTTGTTGTTTTGTTGTTCTTGACCTCCTTAGTCAGAATAAGTTCTGTGTGGGCTTAGCCTTCGTGGTCACATCACTACAGGTCCTGACAGAATTCCTGTATTCCTCCCAGCTGGCTAGGCCCTTTTTCCACCTTTCATAGGTTTTCTTCTTCCCTTTGAGTTTTTCGATGAGCTCTTTGCTCATCCAAGCAGGTCTCCTGCCACTTTTGCCTGATTTCTTGCTCTTAGGAATGCACCGGTGTTGGACTTGGAAGAAGTGGCATTTGAATGTTAGCCAACTCTCTTGGGCCCCCTTGCCTTCTAGCACTGTAGAGCACAGGGTACCTCCAAGCAGGTCTTTGTAGAGGATCTGGGGGCTCTGGCTGACAGCAAGTTGGACATGAGTCAGCAGAGTGCCCTGGCAGCCCAAAGGGCCAACCGTGCCCTGGGGTGCCCCAGGCGCAGCACTGCCAGCCGGGCGGGGGCAGGGATTGTCCTGCTCTGCTCTGCCTGAGGCAGCCTCACTTCCAGCACTTGGGGTAGGTTTGGGTACCACAATGTAAGAAGGACATAAAGCTGTTGGAGAGCATCCAAAGGAGGGCTACAATGATGGTAAAGGGTCAGAGGGCAAGGCATATGAGGGGTGGCTGAGGTCCCTTGGTTTGTTGTGCCCAGAGCAGAAGGGGCTGAGGGGAGGCCTCATGGCGGCCCACAGCTCCCTCCCAGGGGAGCGGAGGGGCAGGTGCTGAGCTCTGCTCTGTGGGGACAGCGACATGACCCAAGGGAACAGCATGGAGCTGTGTCAGGGGAGGGTCAGGCTGGGGGTTATGAAAAGGTTCTGCACCAGAGGGTGGTGGGCATGGAACAGGCTCCCCGGGGCAGTGGGCATGGCTCGGAGCTGCCAGAGCTCAAGGACCATTTGGACATCACTCCTAAACAGAGGATTTGGGTTTGGGTGATGCTGTGTGGAGCCAGGGGTTGCATGCACTCCGTGATCCTTGTGGGTCACTTCATATTCTGTGATTCTATGATTAAACATCCAGTCTTCATTCAACAAAATCAATCTGGGTGTGTAACAAATCCAGTATGACCAACACTACATCTGTCTCATTTTGTAATGTTATTGTAATGATCTCTTTGGATGGAGTTTTAGTCCAAATTCTATAAGGTAAAAGTGTTTAGCTACACCTGTTAATGCGAATACTCCTTAGCATTGGGAAGTAATTGTTATGTGACATTATCTTTTTACCCCTAGTGTTAGCTCTAAAACAGGATTTCCCTGAAGGAGTACTAAAAGGTATTTTTCGGTGTGTAAAGGAGTGTAATGTTGAGATTTTAAGCAACTACCATCATATCTAATTGTGCCTTTGAGTCTTTTCTTTAGCCCAAGTAATTTGAATATGAAATTACATCTTTGTTTTAATTAAACAGAATTTGAAATATCATTGAAATAGACTTCTGGCAAATTTTCATAATCACATTATTGACTTTATGCTTAGGCTACTTTTGTTGATTCATAAATACCTGAATATAATATCTGGGGCTCCAAGCAACTGATTACTATTTAATGTCACTGTTGAAGGCACTCTGATATAGCTGACTGATACGCATTGGCAGTATATGAATGCTACAGCTGTACACAAACACTTTTTAGTTCATCATTCTCATTGCCTTTGTTAGGCTGCGTAACTAATTTTGTGCTTTACTGGTTTTATTAGGATCAGTAAATACTATCTACTGAGAGTAAGTAAGCCATTTGACATGCCCCAAGTGTATGAAAGAACTAAGCGAGAATGTGGATTTTGCTTTAGAGTAACTATTGGTAACTCCATTGTTTGCTTATGTTTTCCTTGAACTAGTCCAGAAACAATTATTCAGTTTAATACAATTTTTACTGGTTATGAACTTTAAAAATTTATTTTCTGATTTGAATGTTATGTGATGCTCAACAACTATGTGAAATATTCTTTTGCCCTTAAAGATAAAATGTTCCAGAGCAGATCTTACCTTAAAGAGCTCACAGCAATTTTGGACAAATCGGTGCCTAAGTGAGAAGCTGAGGAAATGCTCATTGATTTGCTTGTGTATCTGTCCCTCCCTACCACTGACTTTGCATCTGGATGCAAGCAAACAGGCCAGACTGGAAGGTAATCAGACGTTTGTGCCTACAGAAGAAAATTTAGTGGTAGGAAGAACGTAGGCAGCTTGTGTATTCATCCTTATTCATCTTTGCATGTCTAATGTCTGTCTGGGAACAAAGTCTCCTTGGGAGCTTCCCTAACACTGCCTTCAAGGTGATGAGAATGCACCTGAATTCCCTGAGTCATCCCAAGACAGCATATATATAACACTCAGTTTGAAATATATCCGTAGGGGCTGATAAATATTGTTTTGGATTCATACCAACACCACCTTTTCCTAATGGCTATTAGACTTCTATCTATCGTAATGTACCCTACTTCCGTGATGTAGTATTTCTTGCATGGCCTTTAATAGATCCACCAAAAATACTGTTTTTAAAAATGGTTAAACTGCAGGGAAGTAAATCTAACTGTATTAGTGCTGCAGTTATTTCATTTCATCTATGGATTAAAACTTTTGATAAAACCTTTTAAATACATTTCAGGAGAAGCTCTATATTCTTTTCTGCCATGCTGCTTCTTCTCCCAGGAGTGTCCAGAAAGACAGGTCTTTGCATATGTGGTGCCTACATATACAAAAGAAAGGAGCAAAAAAGCCCTTAACAAACAAATGCTGTCTTTTGAACGATGCTGCACTTCTCTATCATTAGTCTCAGTGTCCAGGCCTCCAGCCGGCTGGTGGAGGTCATACCCACGCTATGTGTAAATGAAACACATTCAGCTCAACGTGGCCCGCACCCATTTGCCACCCTGTGCCTTCCGCCAAGTGCTCTCTGCTTGTGGGGGTGGAGGTTGCCAGCCCCTGGACCTCTGGATAGTTTAGAACAAGGGGGATCATTCTTTTACTCTTTGTGTTGACCTATCTTTCTTGAAGATCACAATGCAAAGTGATTTACATTCCAAAGTAGCAAATCAAGTTTTGTGAAAGTAGGATGTGGGAGTAATTGCATAAAAAGGCCAAATTTATGTAGAATCTAAGAAAAGGGAAGCTGTTCACTGGGCAAAATAGATGCAGCCATAAATGATTTCCAAGCAAGCAGTCCTGCACAATGGCTAAAAGTTGACTTGTGACATAGAATCATGGAATCATAGAGTCGTCCAAGTTGGCAGGTACCTTTATAGGCCATCTAGTCCAACTGCCCTGCAGTGAACAGGGACACCTACAGCTGGGTCAGGTTGCTCAGAGCCCTGTCCAGCCTGACCTTGAAGGTCTCCAGGGGTGGGGCATCCACCACCTCTCTGGGCAACCTGTGCCAGTGTTTCACCAACTTACTGTAAAAAACTTTTTCCTTATATCCAGGTGAAATCTCCCCCCTTTCAGTTTGAAACCATTTCCTTTGAATTTCAGTTTGAAACAGGCCGTGCTAAAGAGTCTGTCTCCTTCTTGCTTATGGCCCCCCTTTAGATACTGAAAGGCTACTATTGGGTCTCCCCGGAGCTTTCTCTTCTCCAGACTGAACAACCCCAACTCTCTCAGTCTGTCCTCACAGGGAGTTGAATAATTTTTGTGGCCCTCCTCTGGACGCGCTCCAACAGCTCCATGTCCCTCCTGTCCTGAGGACTCTGCGTCTGGATGCAGTGCTGCAGGTGAGGTCTCACCAGCATAGAACAGCTGGTAGAACAGCGTGCCCTGCTGGCCACGCTGCCTTGGATGCAACCCAGGATGTGGTTGTCTTTCTAGGCTGTGAGGGCACACTGCTGACTCATGTCCAGCTTGTCATCCACCAGTACCCTATGTCCCTTTTTACAGAGCTCTGCTCAATCCTTGCATCCCCCAGCTGGTACTGATAGCGGGGGCTGCTGTGACCCAGGTGCAAGACCTCACATTTCACTTTGTTGATCTCACGAGGTTAGCCTGGCCCCACTGCTCCAGCCTGTCTAGGTCTCTCTGGAGGGCATCCTCTCCCTCAGGTGTATCGACCGCAGCACACGGCTTGGTATCATCTGCAAACTTGCTGAGGGTGTACTCAGTGCCGCAGTCAATGTCGTTGACAATGATGTTGAAGAGTACCGGTCCCAGAATATAACCCTGAGGGACATCACTCGTCACCGATCTCCATCCGGACATGGAGCCATTGACCACCACTCTCTGGATGCGGTCTAGCAACCAGTTCCTCATCCATCGAAGAGTCCACCCATCAAATCCATATCTTTCCAGTGTAGAGAGAAAGAAGTTAAGCGGAACCGTGTCAAAGGCCTTCCTGATATCCAGATAGATGACATCAGTGGCTCTTCCCTTGTCCACCAATGCAGTTACGCCATCACAGAAGGTTGGTCATGCAGGACTTGCCCTTGGTGAAGCCTTGCTGGCTGTCTGGCATCACCTCTTGTCTTCCATGTGCCTTAGCATAGCTTCCAGGAGGATCAGTTCCATGATCTTCCCCAGCACAGAGGTGAGGCTGACAGGTCAGTCGTTCCCTGGTTCTTTCTACCCCTCTTAAAAATGGGTGTAACACTGCCCTTCTTCCAGTCACCAGGGACTTCATCTGACTGCCATGACTTCTCAGATATCATAGAGTGGCTTGGTGACTGCATCAGTCAACTCCCTCAGGACTGTGGGATGCATCTCGTCGTGACCCATAGACTTATGGATGTTCAGGTTCCTCAGATGGTCGCAAACCTGATCCTCACAGTGGGAGGGACATTGCTCCCCTAGTCACCACCTTTCAGGCCATCTGCTTGAGGGATGCATGAAGAACAGTCATTGTTGAAGACTGAGGCAAAAAACTGTTGAACATCTCAGCCTTCTTTTTTGTTGTTACCAGCCTGCCTGTATTGTTTACTAGGGAGGGGACATGTGCTAGCACAGGCTGGCTATAAAAAACAACTTCTTCAATTGTGTTTTCTCTGCTTAAAAATGTTTGTATTTTGGTTGTTTAATCTGCACAATTCATTTAACCAGTTAGTCATTTTTTTCTGTATGTCGTGGTCTGTTGTTCTTCCCAGTTGCCACAATCTTCGTATACTGTTGGATTTGCAACCTATCTGTGCTACTTTGGGCCAGTGTCTACATTTAATGATAAAAAAACATATACTTGCAGACCTACTTCTTCTCCACAGACAAAGCATAGTGATATTTAAATTAACTGCAACAGAAGTGCACAATTTGTCTTTTTCTCAGTTTCAATATCCGTTAAAGACACAACAATTTTCCTGCCACAGACTTTCTTTTCCAGTATTGTCCAGTGATTCAACAAAGATCATGGGCATTTGTTCTGCCTTCAGTTTTCTAAGATGCTAAACTGGATCAAAAATGTATAATATTTCCAGGTTTCTTGAGTTGTTTTGGATGTACCTACATTTTAAATTATTCTGTCTTTTTGATGATAGTCTAATTAATCACAGGGAAGCCTGTAAAAGCTCAACCTGCTCACTCAGTGCTACCAAATCTTGAAACAGTTCTTTTTTCAAATGATTACTTAAGCTAAAGGTATGAATTCCACAAGTTTTACACCTTGGCGATTTTTAACAGCACTAATGCAGCAACAATTTTGTTTTGTTGTTACAAATGCTGAGCTCACTGCTTAATTATTCTTTTTACAAAATCCTCCAGGGCTTGTCAAATCATCTAAACAACTAGACCCGAAAGTTTTTACCAAAACTTCACTGGCTCAAGCAGAGGTTCTTTGACAAGGTTAAAACAAAAATGAGTAGGGTTAACCTTGCTTGAGTGCAGACATTGTTCTGTATTTCTCACAGTTGGTTTCTCTTTTCCAAACACTGACTTGAGTGAAATGGCAATCTGTACCCTGAACTGGCAGGAATGTTTCCTGTTTGCCCACAGGCAGTGGAGTCTGCCCAGCAATATGTAGTCTGTTGGGAAGCAAGATATGATTTGCTTCCAGAAACACACTTCAATAATGAAATATTTAGTGAAATTCTCTTTCTTTTTGTTGCTTGTGTGGCTTATTTGTTCCTCAAAATATTCTTTGCGTTCTTTCTACAAAAACAAACAAACTAACTAACTAACAAAAAACTCTTTCATTACAAAGCAAAACATTTTAGAAGTTTATTAATATCAGTTTTAAGCCAGCAATTCTTTCACTGCCCCAGAGGCTGTGTTGGAAATTCAGTGAAATCCTGTGACCTACACCATGCAGCCCAGGTAACTAGGAGTAACACAGCAGGCTCTGATAATTGAAAACCTTGTTATAAAATTGTGTTTTACTTTTGGCTTTCCCGATTCAGCAGCTGTTTGATCTCAGTGGGCAGTTAGCTCTGTTTCAGTAACCTTACCAACAGTTTGTGTACTCTTTTAAAACCTTTTCTTCTGAGATGAAAACAAAAGACATTAGGTAGATCTAAAAAACTTATTACTAGAATTTTGTAAGCTTCATACGGGTTTGCTTTTTTCAGTTTCGGTCCTGGAAGGTGATCTGTGTAGGCACTGCATTCATGCCATACTATGATAAATGTTTTATCCAAGAATAAATAAATAGGATGCTTCTGGTGGAAGGTCAAGATTATAAACAAGTACGCATAGAACTAGTTCTAATGCTGAAATACAGAAAAGCAACCTCTAAATTTGAATTTCAATGTATCCTCATGACAGATTAGACTTTTATTCTTATAACCTAACAGTATCTATATAAGTCCAAAGTTGAAGTGGATGGTCATCAGGAGGTATTTGTCTCTGTAGAGAGGGTGGATGTAGTGTGTGTGAAGGCAAAGGGCTCGTGGGCAAGAAGACTGTACAGTGCTGCAACAAATGTGGAAAGAGGAAATCTGGTCTAACCCATTCTGCAGCTCCCATGTTAGCTGCATTATGCCAGATGTGATATCCAAATGTGCAAGCTGTATGCAAAGAGTGCTGTCTGGTGCAGCACCAACAATACATGTGTATTTGCAACACATTCCTATGCATCTGCTCCAGCATTTTGTGTCTGCCTGTCCCAAAAGCAAAGGTGCTATATAGCAAATATAGCAGGAACTCTGTACTGCTGTCTGACTTCATCTGCCCAGACAACAAAGCCATTTTTGCACGCAGTGACTTCCTGTGATGCAGTGGTGGAGATTTCTGTGTCTCACACTGCTTCAGCCAGTTTGCTGGTAAATGCAAGCTCAGCTACAGTGGGGCATTACCTTTAAATGATATACACAAAATCCTTAGTATACCAGTAAAAGCAATATTTTAAACAGATATTTTTAAAAATTTAAACCAGAAATTTACTCCATGCATAGGCTAATGATAACTGACTTTCCTTGACAGCATAATGTCCACTTCAGGTTTCACTTTACAGGAGTGTTGACTTCAAAAACAACAAAAAATGTTAGACTGATTAATTAAGACAGAGTTCAACAACTGATAATTAGTATCTTCTTTAGGTTGCTATTTGAACTCGTCATGTACAAATTTTTTTCTGTGAATTACTTCACCACTTTGTTCATCTGTTAAAAGATTTAGAATGGAAAAATTCAAGGTGTGTCTTGTGTGAAAAAGTGCAATAATAAATTCCTGCTGCTTCAGCACATTATTTTAACAAATATATTGAGTGGAAAGACTGGCTGAAGATTTAACATGCTACTTAAATTCTTACCACCATTATTTTTTGAACTTTCAAATAAAAGCAATGCAATATATATGGATGGATTTTGAAATATCCGTTGTTAGTTCAGGTGTTCAAATTAAGATTTCCCTTCAATCAAAGCTTGGCACTTAATTCAAACTTCCAAACATGAACTAAAAGATTTTTTTCTCTCCTTTTAAAAAATGTGTATATATATTTTCTCACATCACAAAACACTTTACATAATACAAATATAAAGTGTTTTACTTTTTCCTGGGGCAATTTCCATTCTGTAGTAAAAGTTGGTTTATTATCACAACGCCATAAAAAGCATGGTGAAAACCGTTATTCAGCTAAAACACTGAAATAACGTGTGGACTCCCAGCACAAGATTTGTGACTTTCATGGCAAAAAATACATTTAAAACTTCCCTCATATATAAAAAACTGCAAATAAATCCAAGTGAGATAAACTCCAACAGGGAGAACACCAAGCCTACACAGGAGAGGACAGTAATCACCAAGGGCTTAGGCTGTGAGAAAATAGTGTTTTTGGAGAATGCTTGTATGCATGCTCAACCTTCACGTCAACAGTAAGCGCTGACCCAGCTCAAAGCCAGGTTCCCAATGTGATATTGCTATTGTGACTTAGGGAATGGCTGTGCAGAGCTCTTCTTGCACAGGGTAAACACTTCCAGTCCAAAAGCCCAAGGGCTAGCCAAGTAAATCTAAAGCTTAAACACTGAGGTCAGAATGGCTTGACTCAATGGGCTTGAAATTAAAACTTGGCAGGAAACGGTTTTTCCATCCCTCAACCCTTTTCTTCTTAAATATTTCAACATATTCATTTTCTTCAGTGGGGTGAAATCAAGACAATTTGAAGCTTTTTGAGAAATAGTGAAGAAAAGAATCTTCTCCCCATGGCTGTTATTAAATATCCTGCAATGAGTCCTGCAGGATGCGTCTTTCTCCTCCTGCAGACATGATCATGCCTGGAGAAGAGCAGCTCTGCAGGACTGAAGGACCAGAGCAGCAGAGATGTGAGGGAGTAATCCAAAATAGTGGCATGACAGCATATGTCCATTCAGGATGCGCACCTTGACTGCCAAATACTCCTGTTTCCTGACAAGTCATTATGTGGGGGCATCCAAACCTCTGCTCCTTTACTTTCTTGTCATTATTATGGTGAACTACATGTTCAGGAGAAAAAACAAATATTTGTTCTGCCATTTTCCCCCAGTGTAAATCAATTTCTCATCTCCCATGTCTCTTTAATCTCTGCTTGATGGAAAGCTCCAGGGTCTCGGAGTGCTGTCTCAATACTTACTGTGCCCTTGTTCCTGAATGGATCTAGACAAGAATGTGAACATGTCCCCCTTACAAATAACAGCTTGTGTTTCCAGCAGGCTTTTAGAGACCTGTGTATGGGAAATACGTTATTTAGATAACATGGGTTTAACAGTCTGTATTCATTTCACAGCCATTCAGCCTCTGCCTCTTTAATATGCCAGGACTTTCACAAAAGCCTGATATTCTGAAATTTTTCTTCCATTTTTTTTTTTTCCTCTAAAATATTTGTTTTAAAATTTGACCTATTTTATTCTCGTTCCTTACAAGAATGGACCAAGTTGATCATGCTGTCTGTTCTTTCCAGCCCCAGAGATTATGATGGCTATTAGTTCCTGTTTATCTCTGTTTCAAAGGATTTTGATTTCTTGTTCATTGGGTCTTGGGGTATAAAACACTGTAGTTCTTACATGGTTTCCAGTGTTAAATTTGATCTTAAAATCTAAGAGTCTATATGGTGATGAAAAAGCTAATACAAATGTTTACATAATCTTGACCAGATTTTGCAAAATCTCAACAAGATTAAAATTCCACATTTCCACATATAACATTAAAACGCTATAGATGTCTTGTAGCAACATCCAGGAGAGTTTTGATGTAGTGTTTTTGTCCAGTAAGGAGTTTTGTCCAAGAAAATAAATTTAAGGAATTTAAATATTAACACACATGAAGTACTAAAGTAACGAGATTTTGAAGCAAATGAAACAAGAAAAACTCAGTTTTTATAATTATCTTGATTTTCATTTTATATATTAAATGTCCTCTTGACAAAACCTGGCAAAAGCAAAAAGCGGTGGGATGTGAAAATTCCTTTGTGAAACTTCATAAACCTACTTACGTGTAAACTCTGGGCCAGTCTGTAATACAGAAATTTCCCTTTTTTGACAAACAGATGATTTTGCATTGTAATAGTCAATCCAATACTTGCATGATTCATTGTGAAAAACCGATCTTGAATTATAATTTGAAATGAAATTAGAAGATGTTCACTGCTCATTTAGTGTCAACCTCCATGTGATACCTATCCAAGCCAAACACCTGCAGAAGTTCACACTTTCACCTCAGCTTTTACTTTCCTTTTTAAAGCTTACAGAAATAGGTCACTGCAATTAAAATCAGAAGAAAGGCTGTCTAAGGAGGGAGATCAGTGTTCTAGTCCCAAGCCTCACGCAGGATAAATTGCACACAGCTGCTCCTCTAAGCTGGTCTACACCAGGGCATTGCTGGCACCACGCTTGCTGAAATTTAGCCCTGTTAGTCCATGGTTTTGGGGGCAGACCGGCCTGTGGAACCAGCTGTGCCCTCCTGCTTTGAATTTGCATTTGCAACAAAGGGTTCATGAAAATGCCAAATCAGTCCCCACTTAGGACAGATTTGCTGGGAGTTCTCGTCAAGTCTTCCTTGCAGTGAAAAAACAAGACATACCTGCTCTGGTTTCTACCAGTTCAGCACTCACTACATTGATTCATCTGGAAATTTTTTCTTTGGTTAATTTCTGAGAAAGCCTAGTAAGGATATTGTCACTGTTCTGTGTAAAACAACACAAATGACAATTGCGGCTTTTCTCCACCCACAAAAACTGTTTTCTCTGGTTTCATGTGATTTGTTCTCAACAATTCCATGTTCCTGTAATTTATTGCCTATTTATCTTGGAGACAGTTGTTTAATTGTCCTTGTATTTTTCAGTAACTGGAATGAAGCTGACTGAATTCTCTTTTCTTCTTTTCCTCCTTTCCTCCCTGTTGAAGTACCCTACAGCTTTTTCCAGGTTTTGAGAACCTCTCTGTTCATCAGGCATTTTCAGTGAGAGCTGTTAGCAGAACAGCAGCTGATCCACTTCTCCATCTGACATGTCATTAATTCAGCTCATTCAAAAATCATGCATTTAGTCCTTATTCTAACATAATTTCTATGCTTCCATTAAGGATGTGAATTATGTTTGCCATCTGCAAACTGAGAAAAACGTAGTTAAAAACTTCAAATTTTCTAGCCACATCTGTTCATATGTTTCTTCTCCACTGATTAACGTGCTTTTATTTTCTTAATACTGATGTTTATTTTGCAGCCCACTTTGTTGTTAGATTTAGTGTCCCTTGCTAAGATCTGTGAATATTACTCCTAGATTCCTAGCTCTGGGACAAAATCCCACATGCACTTCATTGCTATCTATTACTTTCATTAATATACAGGAGCGGCAACCAAACAGGGACATCCCTGTATCAGTTTAAAATTGTACTGAATGTACCACAAAATTCGGGAGAGAAAAAGAATGGTGAGTTTTATAGTACTATGGAAGGGGTATTTTACAGAGGTTTTACGTAACTTGATGGATCAAGTAAATTGGTAGGTTTTCTCCTGGGGAGAAAGGACAACATGTATGAAGGAGAAAGGTCCTGTAGTTGTAACCCTTTCCCCTCCTCCCTCCACCCAAAAAAAAACAACCAACCAACCAACCAACCAAAACAAACAAACAAACAAACAAACAAACAAACAAAAACCCACCCAAATTAAATCAAACCAACAAACAAAACATAATGCACCACCAATAACTTGGGTCATTTGCATCCTGATCCCAGTGACACTGTGGTGTCAGATCTGATTTGCCCCGCACAAGTAGGGTCAAGGCCCTGGTGACATGTATAGCCCTTGCATCTCTTTCATAAATATGTTTACTTCATTCCAGACTTTCATCAAAGCCCTCACCTTTGTTCATAGATCACCGTATCTCTGGTTAAGAGATCAGGCACCTTTCATCTGTGTGTCCAAATAAATACCTTTATGTGTTAAAGCATTATCTTTAATACATGGCCTGTACATTATGGCTCGTAGAAAGCTCTTGGGGTGTATAATCCAAGGAAAATCCAAAGAAAGCTAAAGAAATACATTTTCCCATTAAGTGTTGCCTACAATATACTTCAGATGGTTTTAGCCATTACAAAAGTACGTGTATAAATAGAGTGAAAATCAAATACATGTTGCATCTCCAGCTGGGATGTAGGATCACCTCCAACAAAGGTGTATCTTAGTTGCAGATCTTGGGCCTCGGAGAGGTCTGATGGTTGTCAGGTATTGTTCCCACTAAAGCAGCACTCTCCAAGTACTAGTTCTCAGGCAGAGCACTGCAAAGTTTCTCAGAGGCATGCACTGGCAATAGATTTCTATATAAACATTATTTTTCTTGGTTATTTCTGCAAGGCTTCTGCAGCATTTGCTGACTGCAGTGAATAACAGGGGGATGCTGAGAGCATGAAAGATAAGCAAACTTAGCAAGTGCACAGAGAGGAAATTGTACTTCCTCCAAACCATTCTCAGCACTGTTTCCAAGCTGTTTACTTCCTATTTTGATACCTAGAGCAACAAGAGACAAGGTTTCCAAGCAGGTTTTGATTGGCCTTGGGCTCTGTTTAGCCTTGCTTCCTATCAGGAAGCAATAGTGATAAGGTCTGGGACTTTGTTCTGGGAGGTTTTTCCATCCGTAATGTTGGGAACACAGTACTCTATTCTTGTGTTGGTTTGTGAAGAAGTTTTGAAGCACTTTAGTGATTTTAAGGGTTTTTTTTTTTTTTAATTCCGGGCCACTGGG
>VXAV01004489.1:247620-259401 GCA_013399715.1 Alectura lathami
TTTAAATAAATCTGAGAGTCTGAATTATGTCCTTGTGGTTAAGAAAAAAAGACATTTTACTAGAGAAGCAACTTGTTATGACCTTAGGTAAAATGCCAACTGCAATAAAAAGTACTTTCAAGTGTCATTTATATATTAAGCAAGATTTAAAGAGACACTAAAAAATATCTGTCTCTGCTTGCCAAAATCTATATAGCCTTTTATTCTCAGAGAATATGAGGTAAGATGCAGCTTGTCTTTTTCAGACTAATGGCCTGATTTTTGTGGTCAATGCATGCTCAGTGGGAGTTNGCAGCTTTCCCCAATATTTTCCAAGGAGTTCATAAGGTGTCTCCATTTCCAAGGAGGGTGGGTGGGAGGGAAATGAGTGAAATCCAAGGGAAGTGTGAGGATCCCAGAAGTGCATCTACAGTGAACACGTTGTTTCCCCATCATCCCACTGAGGGCTGAAAATAAGTATTAAGGCTTGTTTGCTCCCCTTCTGTTGCAAAATGTCAATTTTTAAAAAATGTTGCTTATGGGCCAGTCATTGCTCCAGTGAGTCTCTGGTGTTGTACTGTAGGAAAATGTTGATGATGTTCATTCCCTGGGTGTTGACAATTAGTCTTGTTGCCTTAAATTGTAAAGTATCAGTGAAATCTCAGCTATATTATAATACAAATAAATTCTCTGAAATATCTGTTTTAATGTCTTCTTTAATACACTGTGTTCTGAATCCCTGATAACAAAATTCTGTCCTGATTTTCCTTGTAGTCCTGTGTCATTGCTTGAATTACATGCATGTTGGGTAAACCAGAACTTTTCCCTTTATACTTTATGTTCTGGGCCCGAAACATTAGAAGCAAGACAAATTTAGATCTGTGAATTCATTTTTAAAATTATTTTAATTATTTCTGCTATTTATTAATATTAAATTGGAGAGGAGATTAGTAAACCTGCAAGCTAACAGCAATGTCTGCAGTCTAAACAAACCTAATGCCAAGATATATTTAACTTGGCAGGAGAAAAATATCTATTTCTTTGCCATTCTGTTGTCTGACACGGAAGGTTTTTGACGAAGCTTTTGAGTGACATGTAAACAAGCTGAGATGGGAGAAACTGCCTTCACAGTTTTTGGATCCCAGCTTTGCTACCTGTTGGCTCAGCAACAAGGACCAAAGTAAATAGCAGTTCATGTCCACAAATACCAGAAAGGGTAAAGAGGAAGGAAATGCATTTGTTTAATTATGCATTTGTCATTTGTCTCTAACATTTCTTATGCACAAGCAGGAAGTCAGTTTCAGTTTGGAAGCAAGAAATCCTCAGACATAGTTCAAGGTCGTGGCTCTGTAATGAGACATCTCTTCTCCCTCCACATGCTCCTCAGCTCCAGAGTTCAGTTCTCTCTTTGGCCTTTCAGGCCATTTATAAATTCTTTCTTTGATTCCCTCTGACAGTTACTCACCCAAAATCCTGGCTGAATTCAAGGACTGTTCTGTGTTTTCACAATGGTTATTGTAGGCTGCACCATGCACTCAGTTGCATACAGGACACTACTTATCTTTTGAGGAATTTTGTAATTAGAAATCACTTGAGCACAGAGAACAGTCTTGTCTGTCTGTCTCTAATTAGCAGAAATCCTTCTCCTTTCCTCTTTCACACATCAGGAAATTTTCGTTCACCTTTCCTCATACTGAGAGAGCAGATGAGCAAAGCCCCTTTATCCTAGAAACTAGGATTGTTAGGCATTCTTCCTCAAGGGTTTAGTAAAAAACTGAAGGTTCAGGGAGGCTGGCACACAGGCATTGCCGTGGCACGTTGTAGGTGTCTATCTGATGTCAAGACAAAATGTTTGCAAGGATCTTGCAGAAAACAGGGACTTTTCCTGGCTGAAGCTCAGCAGACCACCTAGTTTGGTGCTTTAAAAGAGCAGAACATACAAGTCTTACATTTCTGACCCGAGTGCATTGTGTTTACTTGTATTTTCAGCTTTCAGTCTACGTGCTAAAAATCACAGAAAATGTAGGTTGTATAGCACCAAATTGTAGCTGTAGTGTGAATGAAAAGAAGATTAAGAGCCAAAACATAAAGGCAGGAAGAAATTGATTTTATAACAAGTGTAGAGAAAGTAGTAATAACTATTGATGTTGAGGCGAGCTATATGCATTTGAAAGTATTATACAAGTGTGTATTACCAAAGAAGTTCAGAAACTGGGAAAAACAAGCTGGACAGGAAGAAGGCAGATATTCTGAGCATGCTTTCTAACTCTAGTTTCTCATGATTTCATAGATAGAAGGACTGGAGTTACCTTTATACTACTAAATAAAACAGGTTGAGCACTGTACTGCAGCCCTGAGGTCACTACAGATGCACTTCATCCATTCATTGCTTGTCTGTGTGTCTCTCTGGGTCCCACACATGGTCCTTCCTGCGTTAGGCATAGTTATTCTTAACTGACTGTTTTTCCCCTCCATCCCCCTGCAAGCAGCCCAACTGGAGTGAGGACTGTGTTACAGGCCACTGTGGGGTGTTCTCATGGCAAGAGACCAGAGGCATGCATTGTCTGCAGCGTGTGGGGGCATCCAGGGTGCTGAGGGTGCCAAGTCCTTCAGGAGGGTGCTGGGGGATTGTGTTGAGCAGAGGGAGCTGCATTAGGTGTAGGTTTACCCATACAAAGGGACAGCTGACCTTGGCTGAGACATGCTGACAGCCAGCCAGCCCAGGTGATCAGCAGTCCAGCATGCAAGCTCGCTCCCAGAACCTGCTTTATTTTGTAATACAGGCATAGCATCAGTTTGTCTTAAGCGCAAAAAATGTCAATGGCCTGTACATGAAAAAAATCCCTCAGCTGGTGAATTGCAACATGTCTTTGTTGGCAGTCAGGTGCGACGGTTCAGTATGGGGTATGGATGATGCTTGTTCTTGCATTTGTGTTTTGCAGCAGCAGAGGCTTGGCCAAAGGGAGAAGTCTCCTCTACCTCACTGTCTTCATGTGGAGCCTGTCCATCTAGGAATTTTCCTTCTCCCTCCTGTAAGGCTGAAACCAGCCCCTCCTGTTCCTAGGTCTCCTCTGCGTATGAAATGTGTTTCATGTCCAATAACTGTGTGTTTTGCTAGTCTCACATGAGTAAAGCCACAGCAGAAATATAGGTTTTGTTGCCAGAGTAGAGATGGATAAGCATGAACACAATAGGCAATCAGTCTTTGTTAGCAAGATGTTCTTTTCACGCAGCGCTGGTCTAGGTGAGACAGCTCACCATCTTGTAGATCCAGTGAGCATTCCATTCAAGTGCATTTTTTGCACCTTGCAGTGTGAATTTAAAAAGCATAATTTTCAGCTGACATAGATGTAACTCCTGCTGTGGTCATTTAGCTAGGTGCATATTCACATGCAAACATAATTGTTTGCTGAAAAGCATAACGCTATGACCACTTGTTGATGCATTTCAGTCTATGCATCTCCTTGTTACCTTTGGCATGAAAATTATTCCAAGAGCTGGGATGGAGGCAGGGAGATGAAGCGCCTTCCTTTGCACGATTGCTAGTCCCTGACAAGAGTGTTCTCTGATAATGAGGGATGTTTCGGAGATGGTATCAAATCACCACTGTTGGTAGGACTTCTTCATGATGCCAATACAAACAATGCTGGAAAATTGCTAAAATCAACAGGATCTTGCCTTCATATTGAAGGCGAATGCTTGTCAAAATTCCAGGCCTGGCAGCGCTGGAAGTGATAAGTGGAGTTTACCCACAAACAGACAAAGCAGTGGAGGTCAGGTGCCTTGCAGCTCTGAGGGAATCTGTAAGGTAAAGCCTGGTTGTTCCTCCTGTAGTATCAATGATGCTCAGGGGTGCTACTTGCTTTCAGTGGTCCCCTGAGATCAGGATAAGGCCTGCAAAACGAAGGCAAACAAAGCCATGGTGCAGTCACTGCCACATCAGCAGGCTACAAAATGTGAAAAATAAATGCTACTCTCCAGCTCCTGGGTGAAAGTTCTCATGGCAGATTCCTCAGTACCATCGTAAGTCAGAGTGGTTTTTCATTAAGCATAAAACCCCCTTTCATTTGAAGGTGTGAATGCCTTAAGTCTCCTATGAAGACTAGTATTGACTAGTATAAAGTTTACTGAAACAAAAGTCACTTCTCAGACAAAAAAAAAAAAAAGAAAAAAAGTTGAATGCAGAAACTATGGCTCTGGGTCTGTTTCTAAGTGGTTGCAGAGCATCATCTGTGATACTTGTCTCTGTAGGTATAAAGTGAAACATGCACACTGCAGATAGAGATAGCAATGTATAATTATGTTATGTAGATGTGTCAGCCCTCAAATATCCCCTAGATTTAATCCTAGTTCACTTCTTCCCTCAGCTCATGTACTAATAAGTCCAAATTCATGTTTCAACAGACGTAGAGGGAGATGTCTGCACCCACAGTTGGCTTGAACTCTAAACTGAAAATTCATTTATTCATCTGCAGAGAGTGACTTTATTTATGTAGCCTTACTGCCAGGCACTGGTTAGTCTTAGCAAGACCTGTAAAACAAAACCATACTTCTCCAAGAGCCAGGGAAAACTAAATAGTCAGATCTAGACACTTAAATGTGTATGATTTCTTCCTTACTAGCAAGCAACGAGTTTAAATAAGAAGTTTGTTTTAGCAGTGTTTTCCAGTGTTGGGGCAGGGTCGGAGAAAAGGAAATACAATAACAAATGCAGGTGAAAAATGTTAATGAAAGATTACTACAGCGACAGCATAGCCTTGGCTTTGTGTCTATGTCTAGGTATGGCTGGGGACCATGGTTTGAGACACTGCACAGTTGAGTCTGATAGGAATCTCCAGGCAGGAGTAAAAAATATTAATAATCTATCAGCGTTAAAGAGATGATGAAGGGTCTGTTTCCACTTCCTTGCCCTGCGGGAGATCAAAACAGCAAGGCATTCATAGAAAGGTAAAAAGGCAGCAAAAGCAGTTTATTGCGCAATTGTTTTGATTATATATCGTCCCGGAGTGACCACGCGGTCTACAAAGATTATGTGTTCAGTTACAATTGAGTGCTTTGAAAGTACGCCCCCTAGCTACCACATTTGATTGATTCCTAACTGACCAACCCCGTTACTCTTCAGTAAGTCCGTTGTAGCATCTTGCAGCTGTTTTCCAAGATATGATTTCCTTATCTTGTTGTCCAGGAATGTTCTTGAGAAAGCTGGACTGTTCACAAGCTTGGGTTGCTCACATGCCCGTTGGTCTGTGAGAAATGGTCTGCAACATTGCCTTTGTTCAAATTGCTTCAAATACGCACATTCAACACTGAATCCGTGAGAGGAAGATTTGGTTTACACCCACTGATGCAAAACATCATCTTATAAGAGATTCACACTGGTTGATAAGGCTTCTTCCCACCATCAGAAAGAGTCAGGCAGATTCCTCCCCTAAGAATACAGAGCTATTCTTCTCGCCCTCAAAAGTAGGTTTTGCAAAATTTGACTGAAATGCAAAGAAGTCTGGAATTTTGTTCCTAACCAGCCTTTAAAAAAGAAACTGATGGGACATATACTGTAGTAGAGAGCTACTGCCAGTTGCTGTTCAGAAATAACTAATGCCATTACAACTGAGTAGCAGAGGTAGTGTGCTTGCGCTCCCTGTTATTACTGTAAGGAGGAGCTGTCAGTGTCAAACAAGATTTTATTGAAACGCAGCTGGGTTATAATTGCGAAAAGTTAGAGATAAACACATCAGTGGAAAACAGTTTCAAGCAACACACCTGATGATTTTCAGACATGGCAAGCAGTGAAAACGATCCAGAAAACTGTAGGGTTTAACTACAGCCACTTCCTTTGGCAAGAGTTGAACATCATCAATATTAAAACCTCCTGCCAGCAGTCCTGGGGACATGTGAATAGCACAGGAGGGGTCAGAGAAGGCAAAATGAAACCACTGCAATGCTGCACCTTGGGAACCACCACTACCCTGTCCATATCACAAGGGAAGGGACGGGTTTGAGCCCCAGATTCTTGTCATCCACTACTGTTCACAGGACCAGATGGAAGAGGACAACTGAGGGATTAGTATTTCTTGACAATTTCATAGAATTTATTTTTTATCACTTAAAATCTTGTATTATGACTGTAAGAGAGGAAAAAGCAGGGAACAGTGCCTTTGAGGAGTCCTGGCATGCTGGGTGGAACTGGATGGTTTCTTATGCTGAAATCATGACAAGAGCGCTGCTGTATCTCAGAACATGCAGGTCTCTGTGGGACTCCTTGGCTCTGGCTGGGCAGAGCAGAGCTTCCCATCACTTATGAAACTTGTAAACTTCCCTAAATCTACATGATTTTAAACAGATTTTGTCTCAGTATATCAGCATGAGCATGACCAGTCTTACATTTCTTCTACCCACAGGGTTCTAGTTCTGTCACAAAACAGAAAACACAGTTTGAAGCTTCTCATTGTTAGCAAGCCTCTTGCAGGAGCCACTGCAAATGATTACATGAGATCATACAAACCCACCAGCTAGACGACAACCAGACAGCAGAGTGAGGTTACTGTCTCATACAAAAAGATCAGATGATCCTAGAATTGCTGTGAAATTGTGCAGGCTGGCAAGAAATTAGTATCTGCTTTGGAAAAATAACAATTCTGTGTACAGCCATATGGCTTTCTGAGCACTCTACTGCTTATTCCTGGCCAAAGAGGCAAGGATAAAAGCCAACTGTTGAATGGCCTTACCTATAGCCTTAAATAACCCGAGGCCACTAGTAAAAGTGACAGAGTGCATGGGTGGAGGTGACATATATAAGGACTTTCATATGCTACCTGTTCATCCTCAGAAAGCTAACTGCATTCCAGTGTCATCTGATGCAGTTTCTCCTGGGTCATGTCTTGCACAGTGAATTTTTTCATGGTGTCATCCTACCAAAAGTTTACAAAAAAGAGTCTCATCTGTCCATCATTGCTGGCTCTGTCATAGCTGCTGTTTTCTGTGGAGGTACTTCATTAAGTTTTGATAGCATGGGAGACAGAACTGGCAGATGTAATGACATTCATCTCCTGTTCCCTTCAGTCTCTGACACTTTTGTAAATCCAGGCCATTGCTGTGCACTCTGCATCAATGCAACACTCATGGTGAGCATACACAGATCCCTTTTTCTGGTGGATTTATCTCATGACTCTGTTGGTGTCACAGAGCCTGCAAAAGAGAAACCAGGATGAATACTCATTTAAGTATCATTACAGATAGAAAAATGTTCCTGTGTGAGGGTTGGCTGCGAACTAGGCCCTGAGTCACTAGAAGTGCTAGGGCTACCTGTCTTCAAAACTGAAAGGCAGTTTGTGGTTTAAGATGAGAAGGTCAAGAATGACAGCTTTGGGGAGTGCAGAGTCATGCCAGCACTGCTGGGCACCTGAGGAATCCTGCACAACTCTTCTGGCTACGTGTACCTGATATGGAGAGTGTCAGAGGGAAACGGATTTCCTCCATCCTCCAGTACTTTTTTTGTCATTGGCTCACCTTTTTTCCATATATTCTTAATGCACACTTTGTATTTTTTTGAAGTTCCTGTAAAAATAAAGCAAAATAAAAGTTGATGTAGTGATGAATTTTGTATTACAGTGGATGAGCTCAAAGATTTTTATCCCTGTGAAAGCTGTCAGTTCAAATGCACTTCAAAGGCAAGTGGCAGATTTCTTCACTTGCCTGAAATACTGATATGGGGATGGAAGCCAAAAAGCTTCCATGTTATAAGTTACGTATTTAACTGACAAAAGCAATACTGATTTAGAAAACCTTACACAGGTTCAGTTTTGTGGATTTCACTACTATATATTTTCTAGAAACCAGAATGTATGCTGTAAGTAGAATCAGTTAGTATGAACATAGATGCATTGATCTCCTTAGAAATTTAAACTGAGCATTGACAAAACTTACCATGTTTTGAGGATCTGTTTCTGAAATTAGTGGCAGAACTCCCACTCATTTCAGCACTGTAGGACCAACTCCAGAGATAAGAGAGCAGCAATATCTCTCACAAAACAATGAACTTAGGATGCTGAGAAACATCAGGACACTCAGCTGGTCATTCAGTAAGTGGAACAAAAACAACAAATGAAAGCTTGATCTTTCAGGGAAAAAAAAAATGACTTTGTTTGGGTAAGGATGTATTCAGCAGAAGATATCACTTTGGAAAGGAGAAAGCTGTGCATTATGGAAGAAAAACTGTCTGCTGAGTGTTAACAGGACACTGATATCCAGGAAGCTGGACTTTGGAAATGAGTATGCAACGCTCCCAACACATCCTAGG
Organism: Alectura lathami; assembly: GCA_013399715.1. Taxonomy (NCBI): domain Eukaryota; kingdom Metazoa; phylum Chordata; class Aves; order Galliformes; family Megapodiidae; genus Alectura; species Alectura lathami. The sequence continues at coordinate 255,896 of VXAV01004489.1, forward strand.
AGATAGGATAGAATAGGAAGGGGCTGAATGCTCTCAGCATCCTCTGGGATGGAGTCCTCTGTGACTTTGGGAACATGTCAGGTAGTGCCTGGGAAAAAAACAGAGGAAGCCTGAGGAATGCAATGAGATTTGTTTCTTTCTTCTGTAAAAGAAAGATTACTTCACCCTGGTTATGTCTGAGGACTGTTAAGGCTTGTTTGTTGTCAAAGGGTTTCCTTTGTCCTATATCTTTAACAGCCCAAAACAAAGACCTCTTGTGTCCTTTTGGGAGCCTATTCTCTTCTCAGTGCAAAGCGGTTGTGGGAGTCCAGTTTCTGCAGACTTCCTAAGTGGTTTAAAACAACCCCAAACATCATGATCCCGGGTACACTTTGCCTCCTACTTGTTAGAAAGGGGGAAGGTGTTATTATTGCAGACAATATAAAAACATAACAAAACATAGGCTCCGGTTTAATTTGAGAACGGAAAGTGAATGGTATTGTAAAGCTTAATGTTTATAGGAAAGAATGCCTTTCCTTTTCAGCTTTTTCAGAAGTCTGAAATTTGTAAGAGGAAGTTCAAAGAGGATATACACATTACTTCCTACTTGGTTATTTTCCATATGTGAGGTCAGTAGATTTCAGCGGATTAGTCTGGGTTCCTGAACATCTGAAAAGTTTTGAAATTACCTTCCTGAGGTTTTGAAGTAGCGTATTGTAGTTTGCAAGGTAAAAGATCAGTTTGAGCAGGCTTCCTGCATTGCCTGTTTACTAGGAATATGAGAGTAGTGTGGTCTGAAATGGGACATGCAAGAAATCAAAATCATTTACAGCATCTTCTAAAACACATCCATTCTGGCAATGATTTAAAACACAACAGGCTTTTTGAGAACCAGCATACCTTTCAATGGCCTTGAGACACTGCCTCCTTCTACATTGCTGATTACAGTCGTAAACCCTTGGGGAGAGGCTGATTTACTCTTTCAGGGCAATGTTCAGTGTAGTTAAACAAGAGGCCAGCTTTAGTGGAATCCAGTTTTCTAAAGAAAATCAGACAGAAAAATACATCTAAAACCAACTATGTTGACATAGTTTTTGTTTCAAATGCTTCTGCACATTGACACGTAACTTTTTTAGTTCTACATAGTATTTCTTCTCAAAAGTAGAAGTAATTAATCTAATGCTGTGAGGTTGCAAAGAAATTTCCTCAAAAAGACTTGACTCAAGTTACTAGAATTGGAGACATTTGCCATTTAGTGCCAAATATGCTTTCTGCAGTATTGCACTGAAATTTAATGGAAGGGTCCTGATTTAATGTTCCTATCAGTTTATCTCCTAATTCCAAAGATTTGGAAGACACCAGCATAACACAGAAGGTAGGTACAGAAAAAGTTGTGGGAATGACAGCAATTTCTTACAGAAATGTGCTTCATATACATGGATATGACAAAGATGTTCTCAAGAGAAGGTTTTGGTTATCATTTTAAACAGTTCACGTTGACCTGGACAGGCTTGCAAACTGGGCCCACGAGAGCCTGATGAGGTTCAACAAGGCCAAGTGCAAGGTGCTGCACTTGAGTTGGGGCAATCCCAGGTGTGTGCACAGACTGGGAGAAGAACTCCTTGAGAGCAGCCCTGCGGAGAAGGACTTGGGCGTTGTGATCGACGAAAAGCTGGCCATGAGCCGGCAGTGCGCTCTTGCAGCCAGGAAGGCCAATGGCATCCTGGGCTGCATCAAGAGAGGGGTGGCCAGCAGGGAGAGGGAGGTGATTGTCCCCCTCTACTCTGCCCTTGTAACACCTCACCTGGAGTACTGTGTCCAGGCCTGGGGCCCCCAGGACAGAGGGGATGTGGAGCTGTTGGAGCGGGTCCAGAGGAGGGCCACCAAAATGATCAGAGGGCTGGAGCACCTCTCCTGTGAGGAAAGGCTGAGGGAGTTGGGACTGTTTAGCTTGGAAAAGAGAAGGCTCCAGGGAGACCTCACTGCGGCCTTCCAATACTTAAAAGGAGCTTACAGGCAGGAGGGGGACCGACTTTTTACACGGGTGGATAATGGTAGGACAAGGGGGAATGGGCTAAAACTGAAAGAGGGGAGGTTTAGGTTGGACATCAGGAAGAAATTCTTCCCTGAGAGAGTGGTGAGGCGCTGGCACAGGCTGCCCAGAGAAGCTGTGGCTGCCCCATCCCTGGCTGTGTTCAAGGCCAGGCTGGATGGGTTCCTGGGCAGTTTGATCTAGTGAGCTAGTGGCTGGCAGCCCTGTCCACGGCAGGGGGGTTGGAACTAGATGATCTCTGAGGTCCCTTCCAACCCAAGCCATTCTATGATTCTATGATTCTATGATTCTATGATTCTATGATTCTATGATTCTATGATTCTATGTCAAACAAGTGATTATCCTGAAAGTTTTTGAATATGCAAAGACTGGTAAAAATTTTAAGGATATGTCTTAAGGCTCTTTCCATTGTTGCAAGTGAGCATGAGTATTTTTGAACTGACCTGTGGAGGAAAAGGTGAGATTTTAAAGGTGGATTTAAAATAGCTTGGAGTGCAAAGCAGTGCCTGGGTCTGTTCCAGGAAAGATAGGTTCTGAGCGGCCTCAGTTATGAGTAGTTGGTAAGGAACATTATATTTATTACCTTTTCTTTTAAGGCATGTAAATCCTAATCTCTTCCTTTTGAAATTTTCTCCTGCACATTATTCTGTTTCTTCTGACTAATTTTTTGAAATATCTGATATACAATACACTGGTGTGGAGCACTATATGCTTTGCAGAAAGAAATGTACTTTGCAGTTAATATATCACAGTCTTATAATTAGATACTTTGTTAATATATACTCAAAGGACATTAAAAAAATTCTTATTAACCTTCCATTTTGATCCAGCAACACCTCTAGGATACACCAAATCTACAATCAGTGAGAATCTTTCTGGATCAGGGTTTAACTTTTACATCAGGAGTGGTCTCTACCTCTGACAAGCCAAATTTTTATAGCCTCTGTGCAAGTTTCCAGCCAGCACAAAAGCCCCAGCAGGTGTTTATTACCTTCAGAGAACAACCCCATTGAATCTACACATGAGTAACGGCTAGGGACAGGATTTGTCAATAATGTAGAGGTTTATGCCTGTATGAACAGTTTCATTAAAAATATACTTGACCATTATAATCATAAGGAAATTTATAAGTAATTAACAACAAGTTTTATTCATCTCAAATCAGGGATTGTATTAGTGTTGTTATATGTGCATATGCAGCTTGGTTCCATGTAAGCTCTAGACAACAAGTAATAATTACTAAGTGCACCGTACAGAGTTAAGTCTGGCTGAAATCTCTGAAATCTTACACACCAATTCATATGCCACAATTTTGGTGGCAGATCGAAGAGTTTTTTCTGGTGCTGGTTTTGTTTGTATTGTTTTCAGTGACAACTCTAAATTCGGGGTCATCTCTGAGAATGAAATGGAAGGAGTGATGATCTGTGTATTTTTTTTTTTTTTTTTTTTTTTTCTTAATGATTACTTCTGAAAT
>VXAV01004489.1:275260-312621 GCA_013399715.1 Alectura lathami
TTTTTTTTTTCAGATTGAAGGTCAAGTTTCTATGTATTAAATATTGCTTTCTCACAGTTGCACATATGTTTTCCTCCCAGTGGCTCTGTGGCATTCAAGGCTATGAGAAAAATCACATCACAAAAGACTGTATTTCGGGATGCTGGTGTGCAAAAGTGTTTGAGTGTCCTTTCNACTTCCCAGCAGGGGTGTCTGTCTTACATTATAGGTTGTTCTGCGAATATTTTTGCACATGCTTACCTGTCCCTTCAACTATTATTATTATTATTATTTTTTTTTTCAGATTGAAGGTCAAGTTTCTATGTATTAAATATTGCTTTCTCACAGTTGCACATATGTTTTCCTCCCAGTGGCTCTGTGGCATTCAAGGCTATGAGAAAAATCACATCACAAAAGACTGTATTTCGGGATGCTGGTGTGCAAAAGTGTTTGAGTGTCCTTTCCAGTTAGCTTGCCCGTAGTGAACCTCTGTGTCCACACTGCTCCACTGGACTATTCACCCACATCATGCCATGAAGAAATCATGCTGGTTTACCCTACTTCACCTCCAACCTCCAGATTTTCTGAAAAATAGCCAAAGGCTCTGAGATACTGTATTGTGTCCAGTAACCCACCAAAACTGTGTGAGGGGATCTAGCATGTTAATAATCAGCTGAACAAAAACAAAAAAACAGTATCGTCTTTTCCATCTCTTCCCACATAAAGTGTAGTCCCTTAAATAATTAACTTCAATTTACTTTTCAAATAGTCATTACTAGTGAAATAGAAAAGTATCAGTGGTGCTATGTGAAAGAAATGGCACTACTGCTCTATAGCTGTTTGCGGACCCTACAACTCCCAACAAATCTTCAGCAGCAAAGGAAGTAAAGCAAACTTTCACAATGTAAACACTAATGAGGACATGGCAGGATGCAGAGGTTGGATCTGATTTTCATTGGAAAAGCAATTAAGTGGAATATTCTGATTTTTTTTTTTTTTTTTTTAAATTGAAAATAAGACTTTTCCCTGGAACAACTGCTATAGCTCCATCCCAAATTAAAGTTTCAGGGCAGGCATTAGTAAGCGAAGTTTTATGTTTTGCTCTACACAAGTGTCAGAGTATATAATTGTAATAGTTTCCTTTAAAGTTTAAAATCTGCAACTAGAAAGCTATTCTAAGCAATCCAGGAATATACTTTTAAAAGATGTATCTAGTGAAGAAAAATAATGAAGCTAAACTAATTTTCGGGGTCCATTGTGACAATTCTGGTCACAATGTGACACAAGTTCTTGGTTATACAGCAAAAACACTAAATGATTTGTGTAGTGTCTGTGTCTTTCAGTCTCAGGTGAACAAGTTGCTGTCAATAGATGCTCTCTGCAGAGACCTTTGGCTTCTATGAAGTTAAGGAATACCATAATTTCCTGTGTATCATGAATATAATTGACATGTATGGAGAGGTGAAATATGGTCATAGTGGAGTATAGGTCCAAGTAAAGGAACACCTTCTGATACTTAAAATACTAGAGAGATACTCTGAATTAAAATACAGACAGAAACCCTTTGAAGTTCCAATTTATAAAATCAAACCAAGATTTTAAAAAGGAAAATCATAAATATATTGTGTAGGAAAAAAAAATATATTGTGCAGGAAGGGACTGTGAAGTCTAGTTCCCTAGCTACTGTAGGGAAAGGCAGACAACAGCATGTTATCAAACCCTACTTGGAAACTTAACTAGGTTTAGCCCAATACTTTCCCTTGAAAGGCTCTTCCAAAAGCTATTTTCAAAAGGAATGTTTAGGCCGAGCATTCACTGCTGATTCTTACCAGCAGCTTCTTTTGATATGTCATGGTACATATCCAGCATGTAAAAGTTGTCTTCCGCTTTAAACAGCTTTTCTCAGCCACTGGTGTTTATCCATTTTGTGACTGTGGAGAGCAATACTACTTCCTTTCAGACTTAGCAAAACAAAACGCTTTCTCCCATATTTCCTTTTGGATGCCATTGCTAGCTCTTCAGTGAAGCTCCTCTGGCTCCAGTTCATCTGTATAAGACATGAGGGCCAATATAGTACACAGTATTTCAGATGAGCGTTCTATTGTGCCTTCCACCGTGCATTAAACATGCCTAGTTCTTTTTCCAAAGGCTCTTATGTAAAATATCCTGTGATACTCTGTTGTATCAAAGGGAATTGTTTATTTTTTCTCCGGAAGTTTTTTAGTAATAAGACATTGACAACGTCTGAGGTGATATAAAGTTATATAGATAAATTTATACTGTAAGATATTCAAAACATAGTGTGACAGCAAAAGTCAAGATGAATGTTAAAGCCAGCTTTAACAGTTAAAGAAGCTGACTTATGGCTACAGCAATTTCTTCTTTATCGTATTCAAACTGATTTAAATTAATTTATCTTAACAGGAGTATTGGCAAAGGACAGAACATAGCTACCATTAGAAAAGAAGAGGAAAATGAGATAGAATAAGATCTACCAGAGTGAGTTATCAGCAAAACTGGATACATGAGTTAAAGCTGTCTCCTTCCACTCGTCTTACTGTCATGCAAATACATAAGCAGGTACCGTGCAGTTATGCTTTTTTTCTGTCTTCAGAGCAGAGGTAAATTTTGCAGAAAGGCAAGTGTTTCTCTGCAGGGTATTCCAGGCAACATGGAAGAAAGTATGGAGAAAGATCAGTAGTTAAAGCGCTGCAGAATTAGAAAGTGACACTTATTCAAGCTTATTAAAAGAAAAAAAAAGTACTGGAATTCCTGCTGTATTTTTTTAGACTTTGGAATTTGAAATATTCTATGTGTCTTTAAGAAAAACATGATCCAATGATAAAATACAATAGTGAATTGCCTGCTTTCAATGTTTTCTTTACCTTTGCACATAATTGACTAGTCAGAACCACACATTACCACCCACCTTATAGGCTGGTATCAACTACATAATGAGAATGTCCTCACAGGGACCTTTGGCTGAGAGACCGTATTATTTCCTTCACTGACTTATCCACAGTGAGGTGTTTGCAAAACATTCCAATTAATTTTTAGGCACAGAGTGCGTGTTCTGAGGTGCATGTGACAATTTCTTTTTCATAAAGGTGGCATGAATGCATATTACTGGATGAAAGGAACATTTTTTTTTTTTTTTTTTTGTGGTCATCTAGAATGCCACTGAATATCAGAAATTTAGTCTCTCAAGCATCTGAAAAAAAATTCATGTCTTTGCATTTTCAAACTCTGGTGAAAAAATTGACATTACATCTCAGCCTTCTGGCCTACTACTGAAATAATCCAGTGCTGAATCCTACAGTTTCACTGGTAATAAAAATCACAGTAAATAGTAACTTGGGCTTTATACATTTTTTCTCCATTATGTCAAAATGTCTTAAATGTTGCCTATTATCATGATTGCAATGCAGACTGAAAAGATATTTCACTTCTTTACACAGACATCTGTAAAAGAATGTGGACATAGCAATCAATTTGGAAGTCAGTCATTCTGAAGAGTTATTATTTATTTTCACCTTTTTGTGTACCATCTGCATTAGCTTCCCTGGTAGTAAGACAAGTTGGGGGTGAAACTGACTCTGGAGAAAACAGATCCGTTTTCTTCCCTTTTCTTTCCCTTCTCAGCTTCTCTTTTTCCCATTTTTGGGGGAATGGGCTAAAACTGAAAGAGGGGAGGTTTAGGTTGGACATCAGGAAGAAATTCTTCCCTGAGAGAGTGGTGAGGCGCTGGCACAGGCTGCCCAGAGAAGCTGTGGCTGCCCCATCCCTGGCTGTGTTCAAGGCCAGGCTGGATGGGTTCCTGGGCAGTTTGATCTAGTGAGCTAGTGGCTGGCAGCCCTGTCCACGGCAGGGGGGTTGGAACTAGATGATCTCTGAAGTCCCTTCCAACCCAAGCCTTTCTATGATTCTATGATTCTCTGCAATACGCATGAATCCTGAAGGCTGCCACACGAGAAGGAAGGTCCTAGATGGCAGCCAGCAGCCCAAAATTGAGGTCCAAGGCCCTTTTCTCTCTTTTCCATTTTTGCTTGGTTGCCAAAATCAGTATATGAGGTAACAAGCCCAAGTCCAGCCTCATTCTTACCTGCCAGTTCTGCCACAAATCAAGAGCTGCAATAAATGAAGAACTCTACCCCAGTACCAGAATAAAGGTATATCAGGTGCAATGCTGGCTTTGGAACATGATGCAAAAACTTCCTTGCAGTAACGTCTTGGCAGCAGGTATAGATTTATGGCCTTGAACACTTCCCTGACCTCTCTGATACATGTGGACCTCAAGTGAAAGAGGAGAGACTTTTTCTATGTCTTCCAGGTGGAGTTGGCAGAGTCACTTATTTCCTGTAACAGGAAATAATAATGCTGTGATTTAGAAAAACTTTACTTTTGGCTACCACCTGTGAAAATTTCTATCTGCACATCTTTTTTGGATGAGTGACCATAGCAAATCTTCTGGACTTGTGAATCAATAAACCTTTTCTGCTGAGTTTTCTATGGTATGAGCTGAGGAGCCTTAATGATTTTGAGAGGTCCACTCCTATCTTAGTAATAACATCATTCTGTTAAGTATTTCCTGCATGTTGCACCTACAACCAGAGTGATCAGTTATTATTCTCTGCCTTCTCAGAGTTTCTACAGCTCTCCTGGACAGCCTTATATCTGATGTCGGATTCTTTCTGTTTCGGAATAACTAGGCTACCTACAACTTTGATTAAAGAAGTCATAAGGATACAGTATATTGTAGCGAGGGCAAGACTTTTGGGAACTAGGTCTGCTCAATTCCTGATCTCAGAACTGATGGAAAAACTCATGACTTGGATGGAAACATCATTTATCTCTCTAACAACGACCCACCTCAGAGAGTTTGGAGAAAGAAGACCAGGGGCCCTCCTTGTCAAAGCTAAATAAATTCTCAAAGAAATCTTTCTTTCAAAGCATTCCCATTTGTGAAAACTTCAGATAGTTCTGGATGGCAGCTGGATGGCAGCTGCAGTTTATTTTGTGTGTTTGTTTTCACCCTAGTTTTAAAAAAAAAATACCATTTTATGTTACATGTGCTCCTAGGGTCTTCCCCTGCAGGATCACTGTGGTAATAATATTGGTTTTAGAAAAGGAAGAAATTTACTTCTTTCTCCCTGGCTGATTTTTGTTCTATATAATTTTTTATTGTTTTCAGAGATGTGTATAGGAGGATGTCTGTGGAGCAGGCATGGGAAAATATGGTGCCTTGGATTTGGGACCAATACATATTTGTGGTAACGTGTATCAGTCTGAGAACAACTTCTGTCGCTGTAAAGATCCCTTTCAGATAATTACTATCTGGAAAACAAAACTACTAACTAGGAAACTAGTGGTGTCACAATAAATCTGTTTCCTTGGGGGACTTCTTGGGAGTTCTGGTCTCCTACCCATCCATGTTCAAGTGACCTGCTCAGTGAACATGTTCTTGCAAAGTCTGGTATTACTTCTGCTTGACTTTCCACCCTTCTTGTTTCTACCACAATGTCACAGTAGGATAGAGTATGGCAGGGATAGCTTTTATACCTGACTAATTCACTTACCACTGGAATTTTATATTTTACTTCTCAAAGTGGACTGCAAATTCTTGGCAAGTTCAAATGAGGAATTTGCTCATGAGTTGTTTTGCAGTGATCCTTCTCCTACGCTGAACTGAACTGAAAATACCACTCAAGCTGATAGAGACAGAACCAACTAAAAAGCATTTTTGCATTTTTCATTGTGTTCTCTGCCGTTATAAAGCTGTGGATATATAGGTAGAAAGGCCATGCGGTTCCTCTGCATGGCTTTGTTGAAGGCTCTGACCAAAGTTCATCCACTGAATGATGTTACCTTATTGACAGAGTATAGCTCCTGTTTCTGTCTGGAGAATGATTGCCATAGTGATAGGAAAAATCTTTTCTTTCAAAACATTTAAGTATCAAAATAATCTCAGCAGATCCACTCGTACTTTGGCCTTTTGACTTCCATGGGATTAGTGAACCAATGTGCTCACTGTGAGTACCAGTACTGAGATCAGTGGTCTTAAAGACCTTGTAGAAGGAGAGTTGTTCAAAAGACATTTTCAGACTCAAGTATCCCGTGGTTTGAATAGTCTGGAAAAGCTTCAAATATGCAACTGAACACACTGTACAATTCAAGCTACCTTCCCCAGTTATCCTGTGTCTGAGAAACATCGGTGATGCCTCACAGTCTCTCTACATGTTTGCTCCTTCCTGGGTATTTTCTTTTGCAATGTAGAGGTAATCTAGCCCCTAGGTCAATAGCTAGACACATGCAAATATACAATAATTTGGAGATTTAAAAAGCTTTCGTTAAACAAAACAAAGCGCTTCTTGGTTCATTTAAAAATAATCACTGTGCTTGATTTACATATACTTTGGAACATCCTCAGAATAACTGTTCCAGATCCATAATTTCAGCTACTGCTTCTGGCACAACCAGATTTAATTGGGTTAAAAAATGTAATCCTAGAAGTACAAATTCTAAATCTTTGCACATTCCTGACATTCCAAAAACATGCATAGTATTATAATTTAGCTTTTGTAACATCAGGCCCCAAGCGCCCTCCTTGCCCACTGGCTTGGAAAAGAGTTGAAGTCCTTTTCTATATCGGTTCAAGTGACAGAGGCAGGAATTTAGAGCAGCCCTGGAGAACCATCACAATTTAATTAATTCATTTGTATCAACTTTGGGGATCATTATTTATTTATTTTTTTTCCAATTAGTGTACTCCCTACTACAATTGTAATTTCAAAACTAAAACATTAACAGTTGTGACTAACTCATAGGTCTATTGTCTTTAAGCCTATATAGAAGTGGGGTATATGCACTTATTGACTGTCTAAAACAAATATTTCAGTGAAAAAACATGATATATGTTTCCCATGACCTGGCTGTAGATTGAGAAATGAAGTTTACTGAGTTGGTTGTGCCCTACAAATCTTCACGATCACTGAATTCCCAGGTGTTCATCCAAGTTTGCTGACCTTCAAGGTAAGCAATGATAATGTGGCTAGAGTTGGGAAGGTGAAAGATGTGTGAGTCTCAGGGTTTCAGTGCGATACTAAAACTGATAGGTTTTCTGCCTTTTTAAATTCTTCCTCCATGTCAAAGTTTAAATATGCCGTGTGTTCTAATTAAACATTAAAGTTTAATAAATGTTTTTATATATTAATAAATGATCTAAATATAATGAATGAATTAAGAAGTTGGTGAAGAGTGTCAATGTGAACTGAAGCCTTGGCCTCTGAAGTACTGGTACACTTCTGACATAATGGGCTGGCAAATAAAGCAGTTTTACTGGAAATACACCTTTCATATATTCTTTGGAATGACCAATTAAAAGTGAATAAGAGTCAGAAACTGACCGAAAATTCTAGTATTTTTGAAGGAAACAGAAAGATCTCCCAAAAAATTGAAGTTTACCTATGATAATGCCGCAGCTTCTGCCACTGAGTCTTCATCCTTCTTTCCTGATAGAAAAAGAGTTCATCTTTTAGGCCTTTCCAGCTCTGTGTTTCTCAGCTGAATGCCAGTTACTCTCTGTCCTGAAAGTGGCTGGGTTACATTCTTAAAATATCTCAAAAGACCTTATTATTCACTAACCCAAAATACAAAAAATGGGTTGTTATATATGAATCCAGTATTTTGTATGAAAATGTAGGCGCTCTTTCTCTATTTTAACCACAATATAAATCAGTACAGAAAACAATGTAGGTTTTGGCATCTCTGTAATGTTAGTTTTGAATGATGAGTACATACCAGGTTAGGGAATTACAAAAGCTGCTTGTGTGGTATGTTACAGATTTTCCAGTATATCTCCAAGTACTAGAGCTGTCCATGTCCTACATTCTCTGTTGTGCTCATTGGCATTGCCCACTGGGATTTCCCACTAGGCACAAGGAATCTTCTCTTGTCATCAGGCCAGAAGTGTATCTCAATATAGTAGAAATGGAGAGCTACAGTGAACAGTGCCACATCCTCTTATCCAGGACTGTTCTGATACAAAATCAGATATCCTTACTCTTACATGACAGATATTTCTGAACTATTCTTCCAGATCTTCAAGAGATACCAGGGCATACTGAAGTAGTGCCTTCCAGTGCTTCAACACCTTTTAAATTAGAACATATTCCTTATTAGCCAACCAAACTTTTTTTTTTTTTTTTCTGTATTCACAGTAAAAATTCTTCTGCTTTCTTCTATTTCATGGGAAACAATTTGTCATCATTGTGTTTACAAAGTTTTATCTATCAGAGGGCTACAATCATGCCTTTCTCCATTCTTCTTCGTTCTTTCTTCTCCGTTTTTTTTCTTCTTTTTCTTGTAAAATGGAAATGAAGCATGGAAAATGAAGATGAGGTGATTGGTGGCAACCAGCATGGCTTCGTCAAGGGCAAATCGTGCCTGACAAACTTGGTGGCCTTTTATGATGGAGTAACAGCATCAATGGATAAGGGAAGAGCAACTGACATTATCTACCTGGACTTGTGCAAAGTGTTTGACGCTGTCCTACATGACATCCTGGTCACCGAATTGGAAAAGCATGGGTTTGATGGATGGACCACTGACTGGATAAGGAACTGGCTGGATGCTCGCACCCAGAGAGTTGTGGTCAACGGCTCAATGTCGAAATGGAGACTGGTGTCTAGTGGCGTCCCTCAGGGATCAGTACTGGGACCAGTGCTGTTTAACATCTTTTTGGTGATAAGGACAGTGGGATCGAGTGCGCCATCAGCAAGTTTGTGGATGACGCCAAGCTGCGTGGTGCCGTTGACATGCTAGAGGGAAGGGATGCCATCCAGAGGGACCTGGGTAGGCTGGAAAGGTGGGCCCATGGCAACACCATGAAGTCCAACAAGGCCAAGTGTAAGGTCCTGCACCTGGGCTGAGGCGGTCTCAAGCACAAATACAGGTTGGGTAGAGAATGGCTGGAGAGCAGCTCTGAAGAGAAGGATTTGGGTGGTGTCGGCTGGTGAAAAACTCAACATGAGCTGACAATGTGCACTTGCAGCCCAGAAGGCCAACTGCACTTTGGGCTGCATCAAGAGTAGTGTGACCAGTAGGGCGAGGGAGGTGATTCTGCCCCTCTACTCTGCTCTCGTGAGACCCCACCTGGAGTGCTGTGTCCAGTTCTGGTGCCCCCAACACAAGAAGGACGTCAAGCTGTTGGAGTGCGTCCAGAGGAGGGCCACCAAACTAATTAGAGGGCTGGAGCACCTCCCCTACGAGGGCAGGCTGAGAGAGTTGGGGTTGTTCAGCCTGGAGAAGAGAAGGTTCTGGGAGGACCTGATAGGGGCCCTCCAGTACCTGAAGGGGGCCTACAGAAGAGCTGGGGAGGGACTCTTCAGAAGGGCATGGAGCGACAGGACAAGGGGTAATGGCCATAAACTGGAAGAGGGGAGATTTAGACTAGATATTAGGAAGAAATTCTTTCCTGTGAGGGTGGTGAGACACTGGCACAGGTTGCCCAGAGAGGCTGTGGATGTCCCCTCCCTGGCAGTGTTCAAGGCCAGGCTGTATGGGGCTGTGAGCAGCCTGGTCTAGTGGGAGGTGTCCCTGCCCGTGGCAGGGTGTGTTGGAACTAGATGATCTTTAAGGTCCCTTCCAACCCAAACCCTTCTATGATTCTATGATTCTTTCTTCTTTCTTCTAAATAAGTTGATGTCTTCAAGTTTCTTTATAACTTTTTTTTAACCTTTATTTTTTTTTCCAGTACTCGTTTTTCTATTCTCTTCTGGGTTCTTCCATGTAACCTACGTATTTCCAGAAATGTATTGGCTAAAACTGGTTGCATAATACCACCTTGTGCCTCTTGATATCCTTAAGGTGAATTAGTTATCATTCAGCTCTGTATCTACATCCTTGGCTATAGTGGTCCTCATGTTTTGTTCTGTTTATCTAACATACCCTTGGATGTGTATCTTGCTTTAAATCCATTCTAATTTAATACTGGTATAGCAGTAAAATGCTGTCTAGCCTTATTGACAAGTTAGCTTTAAATCTCCTTAAAGATCAAATTAATCACACCAATTATATATTATGGTCCAATAATTTCCAAAACAGATAGGATATGATATATACAAGCAGGTGGAAAACCTCTCAGTTCTTTTTTTTAACACTCAGATTCTCTCATTTACTTGAATGTTTGCTTGTTGCTATCGGTTTTTTTTTTTTTTTTTTTTTTTTAAATATTGAATTCATTTATCTTTGGAACAGAGCCATTACATTTTTAACAGTTATTACAGGTGTTAGGTAAAGTTCACATTTTATAAGAAACCATGGAATTGGTTAAGGATTTTTGTCACAATCCCATTAGAGAACACAATGGTTGACTTAATCCAATATCTTACCTACAGCATTGGCATAAAGCAAGAAAATTATTAAATAGAAAATTATGGTAAAATATGCTTAAAGGGAAATTTCTTCCTAAACCTATTAGTTCATGGATGGCTTATTTACTGAGTAATGAGGTCCCAAGTTTTAATAATGTTTTATGTGAAAGTATTTGTACAATCCATATAATGCATTGCCTTTTTGCACGTCCTCTAATACATTTCTACTTCAGTTAGTCCTGTTCATATTATATAAAGGATTATTCTTTAAAAAAATCCTTGGTATTTTTTATTTACTATTTTCAACACCTTTATATGAATAGCTTTTTGATTTTGTCAGATGTATACTTCATCCCACATTAAAAGAGAGAGTAAGCAAACAAATAAATTAAGCCTCCCTGAACTGTTCAAAAGTTTTCCTCAAAATTACGTCCATTCATGATCTGTTACCTTTTTTTTTTTTTTTTGCTCATTATCATTTCTATAGTTTTTGGTTTCATCTGGAGTTATATCAAGTTGCTTAACCATCGATGACAACTTTCTGGTTCAGGTCTTGGACAGACCAACCAGAGGGGATGCATTGCTGGACCTAGTGCTCACCAGTGTGGAGGAGATGGTCAAAGAGGTTCAGACTGGAAGCAGCCTGGGCTGCAGTGGCCATGCCCTGGTCGAGTTTGTGATCCTGAGGAGCGTGGGCCTGGCAAGGAGTGGAGTCAGGACCCTGAACATCAGGAAAGCAAACTTCAGGCTGTTTAAGGAGTTGTTGGAAGACATCCCCTAGGAAATTGTCCTTAGGGACAAGGGATCGGAGCAGAGCTGGCAACACTTGAAGAACATCTTTCTGAGAGCACAAGAACTCTCCATCTCCCAGAATAAGAAATCAGGCAGGGGAGGCAGGAAACCAGCGTGGCTGAGCAAGGACCTGCTGGTCAAGTTGAGGGAAAAGAAGGCAAAGTATAGGCAGTGGAAGCAGGGATGGGTGGCCTGGGAGGATTACAGAGGTGCTGTCAGGATATATAGGGAAGGGATCAGGAAGGCCAAGGTGCAGGTAGAATTAAGATTGGCGAGGGATGTGAAAAAAAAAAAAAAGCAAACAAGAAGGGTTTTTTTAGCTACATAGGTCAGAAGAGGCAGGTGAAGGAGAGTGTTCCCCTCTGAAGAATGGAAAGTGAGAACTGGCCTCCTCTGATGTGGAGAAGGCTGAGGTACTTACTGAGTTCTTTGCCTCAGTCTTCACTGCTGGTCAGGCTGACCAGGTCTTGAAGGAGCTGGCTGATGTGGGTGCCAAGCCGCTCTCCATTATATTGGAAAAGTCGTGGCTGTCAGGCGAGCTCCCTGGTGACTGGAAAAAGGGAAACATCACGCCCATTTTTAAGAAAGGGAGAAAGGAAGACCCGTGGAACTACAGGCCGGTGAGCCTCATGTCTGTGCCTGGGAAGATCATGGAGCGGATCCTCCTGGAGGAGATGCTAAGGCACATGCGAGATGAGGAGGTGATCCGAGACAGCCAGCACGGCTTCACCAAGAGCAGGTCGTGCCTGACCAATCTGGTGGCCTTCTATGATGGAGTGACGGCATTGGTGGACCAAGGAAGGGTGACGGATGTCGTCTAGCTGGAGCTGTGCAAGGCCTTTGACATGGTCCCGCACCATCTCCTTATCTCTAAACTGGAGAGAGATGGATTTGATGGGTGGACTGTTTGTTGGATAAAGAACTGGTTTGATGGTCGCAGCCAAAGGGTTTTAGTCAATGGCTCTACGTCCAGGTAGAGGCCAGTCATGAGCGGTGTCCACTAGAAGTCATCATACTGCCATCATACTGTGCTGTTTTGGTTCACAGCGATAAGCGGTAAATGAGGGGCAGAATATCTTCCTAGTTCAAACTGGTTTATATTTATATATAAACTCTATATAATCAGGTATTCTTGAAGTCTTTATGGGTACACTTGTGATAAATTCTCAGTCTAAAGAGAAAAAGTGAAATTTTCCACAAGCCCTAGTGTTTCAGCTTACACCTCACAATCACTGCAATGTCTCACAACTTCTACTGAAAACTAACCCAGTCATTTTATAGAGTAATTAAAGTCTCACAATTTTGATTAAGAATTATTACATTTAAAGCAGTTATTTTGTTCTACTTTTGTCATCTGCACCCTGTGACATTACCTCTCTCTTTTACAGGATGTAAGGCTAAAATCCAGATGCTTAGAGTCCAAAGAAACCAAAAAATTGGTTTGGCTAAGTTGGTGGTGACCACATAAAAGCTTTAAGCTTTTCACTGTTTCATGTAGCTTTTTACTGGGTTGGACAATAAAAGCAGCAGGATGAGGCTAAGTAGAACATCCAAACTTACTATAAAAAAAAGAAGAAAAAAAAAGGGAAAAAAAATGATGTTAATGAGGAAAAAAGCGAATGTAAAGAAATGTTCAGCTGAGAGTGTTTTCTGATCAGAATTTATTTAACAATAGAAATAAATTAATACAATAGAAGTAGCCAGTTATCTTTACCAGTTTTATGGATACAATTTTAGGAAGAACTTCAGCCTATATAATTAGTCGAGATTGAACTGTATTGATACATAATGTTAATGGGGAAGCATTTTAGCTTTAGTTTACAAGGTTGATCTCCAAAAATGAAGATTCCTAGCTGGCAAATCTGTGAATGAAGAACTGGTAAGGAGGAACTGTAGATATGTAAGAATCTGCAGTCTGAGCCAGTAGCAGGCCAATGCTTTCTGACTCACACTCTTATTCCAACGGTGGCTACAGGCAGATGTGTGGGGCAAAATATTAATTCAGGAAATCAACAGCACAGAATCCTTGGAGCAATCTCCCAGCGTGTCAAAACTTGTGACTCTGTGACTTCTTGTCAGTGTGTGATGTATATGTAACTGTCCATGGATTTCTATGCCTTGAACTCCTCCAGCCTCCCATTGGGCCCAGATGAAGTTTCAGCACCCACAGCACACTGTGGGAGAAAGTTATGTAACCTGTCTTAATTCTACCTCCTTCTGGCACGCCTGTTTGTCTCTTCAAAGGAATGTAACCACCGGTTGTAAATATACAAGGTGCCGTTCTAACCTCATTTAGAGGCTTTTCAAAGTAACCTTCAAGACCTATTCTAAAGTTCCAAGATCTGCATAATGAACAGTCCAAAATATAGTAAAAAATTTCAATGCATCTCAATTAACCTTAAATAATGCTACGCTTGTAGTCTAAACCAGTTGCCCAAGCTCCCTCTACTATCATTGGAGAACAGAAGAATCTTCTGGGTGGTGATTCATCCAATTTATTTTAAGCATCCATTTCTAGCTGGAGTGAGTTGCCTTTTAGAGGGCCTTGTCCCTCCCTGAAGGAGGAGTCTGGATGGCCAGATTAGACAGGGTGCTCTACTTTTACAACTAAAAATAGGTTCCTTGAATCCTAGTCTAAGAGCTCATAAACAGTGTTTACTTTGAGCTCCCGTAATTTGGAAGGACACTGTAATCTGAAATCAAAGGAGGAGTAAACTAATAAAGTAACAATGCACAAGTGTATTAGCGCCCTCTTCCAAGGGGTTTCCAAGGTCTGAATTAATAAGGCAGCCCAGCAGCAGAAACATAAACCTAGATTATAGAAAAAGTCTGGCTGGGGTCTGGCTTCAGATCAGACTCAAATAGTTCTCAGGAGGGCTGTTCTGGTCAGGTGTTCTGCTAATAGAGGAGAAATGTTAAAATAGCCACAAAAATGGGCATATGAGACATAAAACTCTGTGTTCTTACCATGCAGTCTGCATCTGTTATCCATAACACTAATCAGAAAAGCATTGTTTGCTAAAGCTTTCACTGTACAAGCTGCATGACTTGAACAAAATCTGAAAGGTTCAATGGCTTCTGCTTATACGAATACTGATACACTATTAGATTGAGCTGTTTTGTTGTGGACCTATACAAATCTCCTCTTTGCTAGGGAGTAAGATGTGCTTCCATTTTGATGCACTTAATTTGGTAGCATTGACCCAAAACTGTCAGCATGATCTTACCAGAGAGATTAACAGGAATTGAACTTTCTCCTTAGCAGTGATCCGCACATTTTTGCTTTTCACACCTGAAGACATCATACATCTGGTTTATTACTGCTCCTATAGTAGAACTGGTCTGTTTCCCTCCATGGATTCTGTATGTTGTTTCTGTTTAAACTCAGACGTTTCCATAATCCACATGTTGGTCCACCGAGTTCTTGCTTGCAGTGTATGTAGATTAATTTTGGCTCTCCTTATTTCCAGCTGCTAGTGCAGGTAGGTGTCTGCTTACAGGAAAAGCCTGGGGACATGACAAAGCAGCTAGAAACAAAGGAACAGAGACAATTCAGCTTCTTCATCCAGGTATTTCTGCTGTACTGGAGCTAAGGCTTACTACCTCACAAGGTGATGGCACCTCATGACAAACTCTTGACAGTCACACAAGTACATTGCCCCTGCTGCTCCTCCCTGATCAACAGTTATAACTGTTTTTTGAGGTGAGGGCTTTCCTGCATATGAAAAGTCAGTCAGATCTGCCTTTTGTTTCTCACTAACTTCGATAATGTCTTGTCATATCTTTTTCCAGTTGATGTTTTGATCTGAATTCAACCAACATAACAATATCCCAGAAATGAGCAAAAGGTGGGCCGGTGGTACGTTTCTTTGCCTCCACTAACAGAGGCAATCTTGGTTGAGTGAAGGGGGTCATAGAATTTTTTTTTAGCACAGTATACAAGAGAAAGTGCCCAAATGTGGACAGGGAACACCCAGCTTGAAATTTTTAGGCAAAACATTTTCTTTTTTCTTTTTAAACACCACGCTTTTCAACAATCCAGACATGATTGATGCTGTAAAGTGATGAATCATAATGCAAAATATGAGCCGCATTAAAACCTCATTTCTCCAAGAACAGTGGAAAACCAACTAGAAGAACAAAATATTTTTTTTAAATTAGTAGTTTTAAACAACTGTGTATGCATCTCAAGATTTTAGCATTAATGTCCTGACAATTTGCTTGTGTGTGTATGCCTATGTGCATGCAAGTGTTCTATCCTGGTCCAACAAGTATTTTGATACTACTAGGAATAAAAATAAATACAGCTGTTCATTTACTACACTGTACGTCCTCTCAGCAAAAACGTGAGGTCATATGATTAGAAGTTTGAAAATTTACCTAGCCATGTTAGTATCAAAATCATTGTTGGACCTTTCTTCCTTCTCCAGCCTGCTCTTCCTCAAACACACAGAAAGATTTGTATTCGCTTAGGTGGGCTTTGAATCAAGATCTTTGGCGATTCCTTTTGCACGATTGTACTGCTGGTGAGGGTTGAGTACAATTGCTATTGTGCCCGAGTAAATTACCTAATTTTTAGTAGTTTACAGCTTCATGGTACAATTTCTATGCGGCAGGAATGTGAACCCAAAGGTAGAAACTTGGTATGGGTGTTTCGAAACATTTCTTACTAGGAGAGACCACTCAAATGTTCCTCATGACCCTCCAGATTTCTTGATTCTGTGTTATACTAAGGACATAGGAATGGCTTTGAAAGAGTTTCACTGATAGCTGAGTTTACATGGGACCGATGTAGTTCTAGTGGCTGTAACTACTAGATAGATCATGCAAAGAATTATGAGTGCTACATGCATATAACCTAAGTTAGTTTTCTGGGCCAGCATGGCTCACTTCTACGTAACAATATAATTAATCTAAAAAAAAAAAAAATGACAGATAC
Source organism: Alectura lathami (assembly GCA_013399715.1). Lineage (NCBI taxonomy): Eukaryota > Metazoa > Chordata > Aves > Galliformes > Megapodiidae > Alectura > Alectura lathami. The sequence continues at coordinate 291,341 of VXAV01004489.1, forward strand.
TTTCAAATTCCACTCTTTGGCTTTTACTCCTTTCTTTAAAACGATGGTGAAAAAGACATTCTGAGTAGAGAAGAAATCTTCAAAACAGAACTCAGAGAAACTAGGCTTTGTTTCAAAGCTAATATCCTGGCCAGACTTAAGGGAAGGCTTGACAGGGTTTGTTCATCCGCTCAGCCAATTTATGCTTCCAGATGGAAATTCTGTGAGACATTTTTTAGCTTTGTTTGATCACCTCAGACAGTTCAGAATTAGATAGTTTATCCATGTTTTATGTTGCATTCTGGGTTCATTCAAGCAGCAGACTGTTAAGGGCAATTGATCTATGTAAAAAGAAGCCAGGGGTAAAGATAAGTACAAACTGGAACCAGGAGTTCATCCACATTAATTGGCAAAACTCACATGTAAAACCTAAAAAACAAACAAACAAACAAACAAACAAAACCCTGTACTGAAAACACTTTCAAAAGCCATAGCTTTGTTTATTGCACACCTTTCTGCTTCACTCACGGCTACTGCATCTGGGCATTATTAAGTGCACACCAGTGAAACACATCTGTGTCTGCAGGATAGTGGGAAATTCATTACCTGCTATGAACTATCACCTTCTGGAGACCATTTTTTCCAAGCCAGATCTCAATGTATATTGAGATACATGTCTTGCAATGGGTCATCCAGCCATGGTGTATTTTGAACCGTCTGAATCAGGCATTTTCCTCAATAAAAATGCATTTTACAGCTACAGTCATTGCTGCCCTTTTCCTTCGGCCTCTATCTTCTACTCTCAGTTCCTCCTGCCTTACAATGCTTTTTCAGTGGCAACTTGATTGTGCTTTCTGTGGGTGGCTACCACATAGATATTTAGTATAAGCCGTATCTTACTCTTCATCAGGGACTTTAGGAGGAGAACAGCATTTGGTGAATGCTGCAGTTAACAGTAACTCTGTCTCACATATGGAAAACAAGAGGAAATCTCTTGTTTTAGCACAGAGATGCAACTGAATCCCAGGTCTGGGAAATATACCCTCATAATATTTTTTCTACTCTTTGTTTTCCTGGGGAAACTGTAAATTCTCCTTAGAAAAAAGCATGTGACTGACTGGTGGGCCCTGGTTTATCTGACTGCAGAAGGGCTACAGCATGTAAAATGTTTCAGTGAAAGAATAGGGTCCTGTAAGTCCACGTGAAAGGGAAACAATGACATATTTGGATCCAATATAGAAAAACTATATTATCTGTAGAGCATCTCTCACCACAGCTCAAAATGAAGAGACAGTAGCTATGAGGTTGTTTCAGGTTCTCTGAATCCTGTTCCACTGACAATGCTGTATCTATTGCTGTAAGGGTCTTCTGCTTTTTTCACAGAAAAAAAGTGTCATTTCTCAGGTGAGAAAAAAATCTGCCTGCTCATCATATACATTCCACTGCTTCCCAAAATATACTAAATCTGTGTATGTACCTATGTATTTAGTTATTTATTTACATCAGGAAGTATTTTTTCCTTCTTAAATGGCTGGGATAAGCAGAACCCTGTTTTATCTGTTTACTTAACCTTATTTCTACTCACCTTTTTGCAACAGCAGACTCTGAGTTTCACTGAAGTTCTTTATACACCCTCTCTCTGTACAAACACCTGGGCCTTCCCATAACGACCCACCTCACCTCACCACAATCCCTCACTAAAAATCCACCTTGGTTCTTGCTCTTCACTTTCCCTTCACACAAACCATGTAATTAGCTTTGCACTGCCTTTGTCGGTCAAAGGAACTGGCATAGCAAGCTGTGGGAGATCCTTTACTTGCCTGTGTATATGGTTATAAAGGACTGGCTAGACTGGTCTCCATTTGCAGACTATGTGATATCCAATGCCTGAGAGCAAGAGACACTGAATACACAAATATGTGGCACAGCAGGATAACAGAAAGGAACTAGATAACAGAAAAAATCTCTGTTAACGCCTTCTTACTCTCAGCAGAAGAGTGGTCTCTAGAAAATATATTTGACAGTTTGTTTTTGGAAAGAGTCAATTCTGTTGCTTTCAACAACATAAGTAAAAACAGAGATTGAAGAGGTTTTATACTGAGAGAAAAGCCACTAGTTTCCCTGTGATGCATGCTTCAGACTCAGACTACTTTCAGACACAGAAAGCGTATCTTTTGCAACAAATGTCCTTTCTTGATTTTTAATCCTTCCTCATGTAACAATTTCACTGAAGTCTGAGATACCTTCCTTAAATGATTAAGAAGAACACTCTTAGGATATATGTAGGTCTCATGCTTACTATGTTGACCTCCTTTTCTTCTGTACCAGGGTACTTTGTAGCCTCAGAGCAATTGAAACCAAAACTGAAGCAGAATTACTGGTATGTACAGCAACACTTCAGTAGCACCAGAGTGTTGCTTGTTTACCTGGCAGGAAAAATCAGTTTGATCTTGTTTCAGTCAAAAATAGAAAAGAAAAAGTAGATAGGAAACTCATGCCAGCTCCTCAAAATTTTAGTAAGTTATGATTGGTTTCTCTCTCTCTGTAAATTGTGTGCATTTGTCTGACCCCACCAAGCGGTGTGATGTGCTTTCACCATACTCTGCTTAAGCTAACAGTTGTCTTTGGCAGGTGCTGTAACTGCTTGGGCTCTATCATACGACTGGGGTTCTTACCATGGTCAGCACTTTGAGTATAGCCCAACATAAAGGATCTGAGGAGAAAACATAGAATTGAAATGATTTTTTCCATTAGTGAACAAATCGGCTTAGTAGTTATTAATATTTTACAAGCATTTAAGGCTTTCATTAAAACTTTGAGCTGGCATTGTTAACATTGTTGGTGTCTCCATTGAAGAAATAAAAAGTCTGTAGAAATAAAGAAGTGTTTACCATTTGGCTCCTTGAAATGGTAATCAGAACAAAATTCATTTAACATTACATGTCTCTATAAAATTGTGCTATATATATCAGTTTTGCAGTGGCATTTGGGATTGATTTCAGAGACTTTTGTTTCAGCATCTGCTGCTCAAATACGTAACAAACGTTTTCAGTATTTTACAATTCATTTTTAGGAGATTGGTCTTCAAAAAAAAATATTTTGGAAATGGTTACCTTTTTACAACTGAAAGACAGTAACCCTTTTCATGCTGGCATTTTGGACAGTGTCATATTCACATCAACTCTTCTTGGTCTTCCTGTCATCATAAAGCCTGAAAGATGACCTCAGCGTAAGTGCATGAGGTGGTTTTATCAGTGGTGATTGTGTCATGACTCAGTGTCATTAAAGGTGATGCTCCTTTTGGAACATCATACGAAGCTTCCAGCAATCAGTTCAGTTCAGTGTAACTTGTTTCTCATAGAAGGAACTAGTGTATGAAAACCTTGGGCACACCTTCCTCTGCCCCAAAATCCAGCCCCCAGAATAAATGTCTGTGTACAGATAAAGCACTTGTTTCATTGCACAAATGACCCCATTAAACTAGATGATACAATGCAGTTTGAGTTAAACACATTTTGTGCAATGTTCAGCAAAAGAAAGGAATCAGTAAAGCAACAAGATATACATTATTATTTTAGGAATCAGATTAATGAAGAGGTGCTTGCTTGATGTGAATTCCTCTATTTAAGAGGGATAAAAAACTGATTCAGGACCATAAAATGTTTTTGTATTGTTAGGTATATGTATTGATCAATCTAGTTGCAAAATAGTAAAACTACAAGTCAGCTAAATCCCATGTTAGTACAATGTACTTACAGGTGAAATCAAGGGAAAAAGAAAAAAAAATATATATATACAACCTGACCAAATTGTCACTGAAATACATGGATGCCTCATCATGGAATGAACCGGACAGAACTTAAAAGAAGGAAAGGACATATATTCTCATGGCATTTTCTGAATCCAAGGGAATTCCACGAGCAAAACTGGACTAGACCATGTCCTTTTGTACTCAGCCCAGAATCTGCACCACCAGACTGAACAGGTAGAAGCTAAACATAGAAAGGTTGCTCATATCTGTATGCTCGTATAGTCGTGTTTTTACCATTAGCCACATTGAAAAATTTATAGACCAGCATTTGCAGTCACGTATAACTAATTATTTTTTTTAGCTGCAAAGAGACAACAATCTAAGTAACAGTATAAAATATTTAAGAACACAGCAATTGCTCTGCTGACAGTGACAAATTTCTGAGTGTTACATAAACTAATGGTTATGGTGTGAACATAGAAAAAACATAGCTGAATTTAACTGCACATTGCAAAAAAATTGCTTAGATGAGAGATGCATCTGTGTACACTTCATGCTTCTATATTAAAAATAAAAAATCTGTTTGGAAAAGTAACAGTAGCTAAAATTATTTTAAAGTGTGATTGATGTATTTTATTTTAAATTGATGCAGTTGGTTTTTATATCTTTACAAATGGCTGTGTTTTTTTAAGAAAATACAGTGAAGTAATTATGTCACCTGGTTTTGAAAGTCTAATTCCTTCATGACTCTATTCCAGAAAGCTAGAATAGATAAGTTAATGAGGCAAATAACAAATAAAGTGATAAATTCGGGTATATCTTTCTGCATGGAGACCTTTTACATTGAACATTAGTACTGAAAAAACATTGACTGTCCAGCTTAGTACTAGGCTTCATAGGATACAGAGATCTTCTTGTTGGAGGAGATGAGTCGTATATCCTTTATTCCTACACTTTATAAATAGTCAACCATAATAGTGGATGTTTGGGAAACAAAGGTGGAAGGAGAATTTCAGAAAGTCAAGTTTCAGGCTTGGAGTTCATAAAACTAGATTGAATGACAAACCCTGGAGACCAGAATTTGTCACAGCTGTTTGTACTAATTCTAGTATTAAATAACTTTTTTAAAAAGGCTGCCAATGGATAATTTTTCTACTGAATAACTGAAGTTCCTTGTTAAGTGCTGAAAAAGAAGTCTGGACTCTGAAGGGTGACATTCTCCTGAAGCTGAGTAAATGGGATTGAAATGGTGCATGTAGTCTGCATGGGTTTCTTGTAGAGAAGTGAAATTCAGCCAAAGAGACAAAAAGTATTGTTGGTTTATTTAGTTAATTCTCATTTTGTGAAAAAAGTAGTTCATCTGGGTTATGGACATAAGTCAGGTTATTATCCTTTGTAGTTCTGGGCCATAAATCAGGCAAATATTTTCTTTCAAAAATGTAGAATGTCGAAGGACTCCCCCAGAAAACTTTCCATTCTACTTGTGGAAAGAAACCTGTATTTTGACAATGCTTACCTGTTTCACAGATTATGTAATGTTCATTGTATAATGCTGTGTAATGCCTGTGCAGATTACTGTCAGTGGGTGTAAGAAGCAGACAACTCAAAATTAAGATTTATAAGCAAAGAAGACATGAACTTTCTTCCTCTGTTACAAAATGTTTGGTTAAGAAAACATGTCTGTCTTTATATCCATCATGTACAAGAGAATCCTATTTTATCTGTCTGTAAGAACAAAAGTTCTATAAATGAATCCTAAAATGTAGTATCAATGAGTCTGGATTGTGAGACAAAGGTCTCTGCACATATGAACTAGAAGACTAGATTTTTTCCTCTACTTTTTTTTGTTTTCTTTACATAAATGAGACCTAAGTTTTGAAGGTGAGCTATACGGAAACAAAAATGAGGTTAGTTCCCTTCAGAAATGCAAAGAATTCCTACTCTTGCTTTCTTTAGCATTACTGGCGGTCAGCTTAAGAGATCAGAGCAACGGAATGGGAACCTTCTTGGCTACATTTGTAGGAGGAAAGGTCAGAGACTTCCTCTTCTAACATTTATTAGTTGTATATCTTTGAATCATTGTTTAACTGCAAACAAAGAGATTTCAAAAGAAAAGAAGGATTAGATTTTCTGATGTTAGCTTCTTACAGATTCTCCTGCTCACCACAATCCATAGCTTTCTTTCAAACAGACCTAGAGTCAGAAAAAGTGCAAAGAGAAACCTGCAAAAAACTTAGATCTTCTCATACATTAAGCAGAAGGATCACAGCCTAATTCCTTCATTTACAGATAAACTTTTAGCTGTAGGATGGGAACAAATCTTCTTCCGTGGCAGGGCCAAATCACATCAACGCAACAACTGAACACTATGGTAAGTCCAGCACTTAAGGAAAATATTACTCAGATAATTCTCTCAGATAATGCTGGATATATTCCAGCAGGCAAATAAATTATTGTTTAAATAATGTGAATTCACCCAATTCCAGCATGATTGAAGCCTAATGCATCACAGACAATGTCTGAAACATACTCATGGCTGTCAAAGTAACTTTTTCTTACCTGTTCTGAAAAAAGAAAGAAGTGGCCTGAAGTTAAGAACTCCATGGGACAATTTTGCTGCTTTTTCTCCTAGGATGTGGTTTGAAGATAGCCCTTTCCTTCGCACAAGATTGAAATAATATGTCTTCATATAAAGGACGAATTCCTCTTTAGTTGTCCTTGGAGAGGCATATAAGACAAGACCTGTTGACTAGTAACTGCAAATAGCAAGGGAACAATTTCTTCATCCTGCTTTTACCTGGAAGTCCAGAATTTCTATAAATCTTGTTGACTTCCAAATGAAGCAAGTCCTGCAACATGCGTTTATGCTACTTATTCACTCTTTAGGGAACCCTTTACTGTTTTTTTTTTTTTTTGAGACAATTTGCCAAAATTTTTCCCAATCACTCCTGATGAAGATATTGCTCCTCAAAGGGTGGGAAGAGTTGAATACACATCAAGAGGGTCATGTACTGCTGCCACAGTGTTATCTGGTGAGAGTGGTAGGAGCCAGAAACACTTGGCCATGGCTTTGGAGCAGAGATTCTTACCCAGAAAATGCAGTGGCTACATCCGTAGTCATTAATCAAACTGTGCCAGCGCACACTAATTACTTGTGCCAGTATACTACCAAGATAGCTTCCAGCAAAATTTGGCCCTTACAAGTCTTTTCTTGGCATCAGATTCTTTGTTAGTAATCTTTAGGATTCCTGAAAGAACCTTTATTCTTATAGATGGATGAAACAGGATTCTTTGCTACTTGGTAGAGGGGAAGTGGATGAAGAGTCCCTACTCTATTACTGCTCACAGTCTGGGACTGACCGTTCCCAAGTATGCTGCATGTTGGCAGGCAGCCCCATCAGGGTAACAGACTTTACTGATGTCCGCACAAGGTGCTGTGTGCCAGCCAGACTCAGTACTGCAAAACAGCTTGCAGTCTAACACTTACCCTTGAACCATTTGGAAGGGTATTTTCTAATTCTATCCTCAATTGAAGTTGCTGGGAAATATAACAAGTCTACACCCAAAGAATCATAGAATCATAGAAACATCTGAGTTGGAAGGGACCTGTAAAGGCCATCCAGTCCAGCTCCTCTGCAGTGAACAGGGACACCTGCAGCTGGATCAGGTTGCTCAGAGCCCTGTCCAGCCTGACCTTGAAGGTCTCTAGGGATGGGGCATCCACCACCTCTCTGGGCAACCTGTGCCACTGCTTCACCATACTTATTGCAAAAAACTTCTTCCTTGTATCCAGCCTAAATTTCCCCTTTCTCAGTTTAAAACCATTTCCCCACGTCCTATCACAACAGACAGGACTATTCTGTAGACAGAATATATTACATTCCTCCACCATGGAGAGAAGAATTGAATACAGTCCAGTTTCTGAGCTCACAGTGAGTGAAAAACACTATGTGACTGAGCAGACCTTTACTGCAGTTTAATTCCTATGCAGCCAGTGAAGTAAAGAGAGAAGAGAAACAGGAAAAAAGTGTAGGCACATGGAAGGCAAAGAGGACACTGAAATAAGTGTTTCTGCTGAAGACTGAATACAAAATGTGATGTAGGACATTTGGACAAAGTCACTTCTATCTAGTATGAGAATAGAAACTAGTTTGGTTTAAAAACCAAGAATATAGGATTTTGTGATAGATTGAAGTGGAAACTGAGCCATGTATGCAGCGGGTTATGTTTACTGTATGAATCTCCACTATCTTAGCAGAAATCAAAACATGATCTATGACGATTTCTCAACAAGTCCAGTAATCCACTCTTCTTCCACAAATTAAAATCACGTTAGAAAAAAATATTCTTGATAGCCAGTCCTAGCATTGTGTTCAACTTCCCTGTGCTAAACCTAAACTATTTTCCAACACTAATTCTACTAATAATTTAACACCACTAATTCAGTGGTGGAAAACCTAGCATTCTTCAAAAATTTCTTCAGTTGATGGGAGTGAAGTTTCACTAATAATAATTTCGCATTGACCAAACTAGCATTTAAGTGCTTGCATTGTGTAAGTGTTTAAAAGATAAGCGTTTAAAAGATAAGTGTTTAAAAGATATTGTGTGAGTGATTAAAAGATATGGGGACACAGGAACCTGATTAATACAGTTTATGGAATACCTGGTCATACTAAGGAAGACTTGAATGAGGTCAGCCTGAATTTGAAGTTATTCACCAACTGTTCAGTGCTATATGGGAGAGCCTTAAGAAAATAGACCTGTTGCTGCCTCTGGAGTATTTCACAAACAATTGAAGTAGTGAAATTGCTTTCACCTGACTGTAAGCCTACATGGCCAAAGGACAAAAATGATAAAAGATGGTAAAACTACAGTGGCAACACACTTCTGTGAGCATTTGAGCCTCTGATGATGAAGTGAAAACCAGGTTTCTGTTGCTTTATTCTCTGCATTTCTTAGACTTTTTATCTTTATTATTATTATTGTTATTAGTCACCAAGACATATTCTAGTAATTACATGGTATAAATTCCTGGAACTGAAAGTCATACCCAATATGTTTTGTTCACCAAAAAAACTGTAATATGGTTTCTCTTATTTTCAAAGACAGTTTAAAAGCTGGAAATCTTTAAAGCTTGGACTTTGAAAAGAAAAATGAAACAAGAAAGCTATTTTGCAGACTAGTCTGGTGTGAGCTTGACTGTTTCCAGCCTTGTGGGAGTTTTGCCTCATTCTAGTGTTTAAATATTTATCCTGAAAAAAAAAGTTTAAAAAGAGAGAGAGAAAAAGAGAGAGAGGGAAGGGGAATTTCTCTTTCTGGAACCATTCCCACAGTCTGCTGTTCCCCAGCTGGAATGAATGGAATCCTGATAGAACTTGCACACTTACAAAACCTAAGCTCACCCAGCCTGTGCAGAGACAGCATTAGTAGAACATTGCATGGAGCTCCAAATGATGGCAGAGAGAATGATAAAATAATAGAAAGCAGTATCAGCCTTGAAAAATCAAATAACTACCTCGTCAGTAGAGAGGGTACTGCTGTGAAAAAGACCAGGTTGAGATGAGTGTTTGTCTGGCTCTTTCTCTCTTAATGTGTCTGTGTGAATCTGCCATTCTCTAACCTCCTGTTTTTTGCTTTTCCCTAACTTCATCAGATTTGCATGTTGGAGAACAGAGTGGTTGACTGGCTTCTCCATAAGGCACTTAGCAACTTCCTTTCTGATGGATGCTGGTTTTGTTTTTCATCTAAGAGCTGTGGTTCTGCAGTTAGGCTGGCTGTTCCTAGAAGACCACAGAGATAAAATTCTGCCCATAGCTGTGACAGTAGGAATCTCTGTCTGCATGAGATAATTCATGTTAAATGAAGGCCTAGCTCTGTTATTCCCCTGCTAACTGGCAGCTCACTCTGCCAAGAGAAATGGGGAGTGCCTTTGAAAGATTTCCTCAGTTAAAAAGGCATAAAGATTAGCTAAGGAAATCCAAAGTCTGGATATTTGTAGTGAATATTTTTGATTTGGGTCTACAGCCTACAGGAGGACTTACTCCAAGCAAAGTAATCACATGCTTGTGCTGTCATGGTCATAAACAGACCAACTGATGAGTCACTTGCATGTTCAACAAGGTACAGCTGAAATGCTGTAAATTCTTTTTGAACATACAGCTTGCAAAGAAAGTGTTAACCTTTAACTATAAACAAAGCAGAGAAACAGAAGTTTTCTCCTGCTTGATGAATATTAAAGTAAGTTGGTAAGAGTTTTGGAAGCATTTAATCATGCTTCAGTCTCTGAACTTAGTTTCCGGATTTTGAATAGTAGCTTTAATTTTTATTGAAAATTGGTTGCTGAAAAATGTCTGGAAACTAAAGACATTCCAGTGGGTGGAGACTAATGTTTCTTTTGCTCAGAATGGGATAATAGCAGCTGCAATAATTTCCTTAAGACTTAGGCTACAGAATGGCACTGACAACTGAACACATGACTTTAGAGGGTAGAGTTTCGTCTTCCAGATCGCAGGTAGTCAGTGTATTGTCCAGCTATTGTCTGAAATCAAGACTGTCTTTTGGGGCCACATAACTGAAAGAAAAGTAACCGTCAAGATCAAACAAGAGATTACATAAGCTGACATCATGGAAGGCTAATGAGCAAAGTTCAAATTAAGACAGAGTGCTCAGGCTACTTAAAAACTTCCCCCAGTCCATAAGTGTACATGAAACACTCCTGGACAAACTACTGGACTCTCCTGTAAACCTGACACAGCAAAGCACACTAACACCTGCATCTTTATCATGTAGCGGGAATACGCAGGGATAATGTACTAGACTTCTTACTAGTAGTGGGCAACTGCTTCTCTCCAAACATCTTGCTAAGATGTTGATAACATCCTGCTAAGACCAGTGTTAACATTTTTTTTTTTCTTCTCCTGATTATTTTTCAAAATCTACATGAGATTTCTGGGAGAAGGGAAGTGAGAAATTCCATGGTCTTGGACACCAACGATAGAATGATAATACCTAACTATTTAAGTTGTTCTTTGTTGGTGCAGCTGTCATTATGTCTAATGCATCAACATAGGTCAGGATATAACCTTCTAGATGGCAACCACCTGACTCAAGCTGAAACAAGCAAAATGAAAGCAATATTGTAGAAGGAAAAAGAAAAATCAAACAATTGTCCACGACATTTTTTTCACTTGTCTCTACAAGCATTTAGCCAAAAACACTGCAAAATCTTTGCAATGCTCCTCCAGACAAGTCTGAATGACTCCCTTTTTTTAGTTTCTGACTTGCTAGGAAACTGTTCAGAGTGAAGTTAGCAGTTTATGTGTTTGCCACACTGCTTACAAAGGTCAGTCTTACTGTGTCAGTGATCTTGTCTCCCAAGTTAAAATATAGTACATGGCTTGTATACTGTGACAGCTGACAAGGGGTTCCTACTTTGCTTATGATGACAGTTCAATCTTTTGATTCTAATTTCAGTAAATACTTCATAGATCAAGTTTAAATCGTGAATTGTGAGGTCTCAAACACTGCAACAACTGCTTCATTTAGAACAACGCAGACCATGAAACCGAGGAGGAAGCACATGAGATTGGGATCAAATATACGGTGATATTCCGATGAGCAGCAGCCTCCACAAACATCAAGCCAGTCCAGAGTTTTTGTTCACAAAACCTTTGTTTGTGTGAAAGCATTTTCTACAAATATCCTAGTTGCTGATTTATTGGGGCGGTCGGTTTGTTTTCTTGGTTTGTTTTAGAAAACAAAGGACTCAGAGGGAAATATGAAAAGTTTTATTAAGCTTCTATTGCTGATAGAAAAATTAAAAAACTTACAGGTGGATCACCTTTCCTCCAGGCTCGTGACTAAAAGATTTTCTTTATTTTTCTCTCTGTATCTGTTACTCATCATAAATTCTGTTCTTATTGTTCAAACATATTTCTTGTTATAAATACTTTGCTTAATTTTTATCCCTGCCAGTCTAACCTGCCTCAGCTTACTCCACATTTCTCCTAGACTCATTGCTACTGCTACTCATTTTACATGCTGACATTTTCCATCAGCTATTTTATTAGGTTTTCTAACAGCTTTTTGAAGTTCTTCATGTTACGAGTTTACCTTTAATAGTTATTGTTATGAAGAGTACTTACATAACATGCAGGTTTTATCCGATAAAACTTAAACATATTTATGCCTAAGTTTTGAAAGGAAAATTTTGACAAATAGAAATAGTTATTTGTGAGATTTTATTTATGCCTGACATTTTTCACCTTCCAGATATTTAGAAATGGATCTGAATTGAAACATCATATCAAAACATTCAGAAAGTTGTGCAATTCAGTAATTCTAATTTGTATTAGAATTCCGGTTTGTGGCTAGAATGTGGAGAGACAGGAATAATTCAGTGCGAGCAAATTCTCTGCATGCTTTAGAAACAAAAATATATGTTTTTTTTTTCTTTTATTGAAAAGAAAATAGATTAATGATTTAGCAAAACCTAGACTGAGGGGACCTGGACCTTATAGAATATTTGCAGAACTCTTCAGAAGACAGCGTAGTTTCCAAAAGGATCTGTTTGGATATCAAATTCTACGTTTAGTTATTTGCACAGGTGAATATGAGGCCATGAATTTAAGGCCAGAATTTGGCTTGCAGAAATATTATTGTTCTTGATGAGTCACTAGAAAGAACTTAGTTTGACCTTCAGATCAGTTTGAACTTGAGGGGGTAATATTTAGAGGAGCCATTTTTTTGCATGACTTATATGTGATTCTGATCTGAGCTACGCATAAATGTATAAAACTATGTCAAGGATTTGGGGACAATCAGACTAACAGAGTTTTTTTAGACAGATACACTGAGATGAAACTGTGGCTACTTATATGATTAATTAATATCTTTTAAATTTGGTAGAAATCACCTCCTGGACTGGACCATACTTATGTTTAACTCATTGCCTTAATGCAAAGGCCTCAAATCTGACTTAATTTATTTTGTTTTTTGCTGCTCTAATGGAGAAAAATGAAGACATAATGTAACCTGGTTTAATAGCAGTTGTCTCTACACAGATATACTAACTTCTTTAGTAAAATGTGTAAAAGGAGACTGGGCTCCATCCCCAGGCTTCATGAGCACCATAAGAACATGATGCAAATCAGCCTATGCCACAGCAAGGAAATGCATAATGATGCAGTGGATATCCTGCAGACCTCCCACAAAGAACTTCTGCTTTGTGCTGGCTGAATTTCTCCAACATAGGAAATAGAGCACTTCAAAGGTGAAGACAGGCAGAATACCTCCACACAGTGTTTCCACTTTATCAGTAAAATGACCCTGCAACAACTTTACTTAAAAAGTTTCATTAAATTTGGATAATTTCATTCAAACCAACAGGAAAAGCTATCCAAGGAACTCATTAGAAAGTAAAAAATCACCTAATGGTATGGATTACTCTCCTCTGGGCACCAGACAAGCATAGAAACTAAGTAAAACTGTTTCTCTCTGCCCTCTTACTGTGCAGCTGTTTTAGAAAGGTATGTGACAATATAAGATGCATATTTCTTCATGTCAGACATGAGGATTTAGATAACATTTTTAAAAGTTGTGAAAGAACAAAAATTACATTGTTTTTGGGGAGGAATTTGCTTTCAGACATCTAAAAGTTCGGTCTAAAAACGTTTAGAAGTCTAGTGTGTACCTTAGGCACCTAAATTAAATGAATAATCTACCATTCCTTCTTCCCTAATTAAACAGAAGGACCACAGATGCCTGTTTACCACCAGTGAAGTCACTTAGTCATCTAGACTATTGCTGCATCATGTGCTCTGAGATATTTTTGGTTAGACTGTAACCTAAATGACACCGAGTGGTTTGTGCACACCTGAAATCCCCAAAATAGGTTATCCCATGTGCAAGTTTTACGTGTGACCTACTCCCAAGGCTGGGGTAAGAGCACAGCTCCTATAGACATCTCAACAATAGTAACTCCAGCTAACTTAACTGAAAACATAAAATTGATGAAACTGGTTGCACCAGCCTTTTGGGTAGTAAGATTTTAGGCCAAAACACTCATTCAGGAATGGCAGTCCATGGTTTTGCAATGCTCTGGATGTATTGCAAACCTCCCATGAAGCCTGAATTTGTGGTGCCACTATCTGTCAAAATGCAAATTCATTTCTTCTAAACGCATTAACAGTTCCGTGGGTTGTAGTCAATAGCAATAAGTTATTTATGAACATTTTCAGGATACATAATGTACCACTGAACAAAGTACATTCACTTCTGCATTAATGCTCTCACCACAACCATTAAAAAAATGTGGCACTACCAAGATCTCTCCTTGTCCTTTAAAAGAATAAACGTAACCAGGCTCCCACACCAAACTGAACAGTTTGAGACTGTTACCCACATACTCATCCAAGATTCTGATTTTATGTTGTAGACAGTGCCTATATCTAGAAGGCTGGTAGTTTTGAAGACGTCTTAGAATTCTAGAATCACAAAATGGCCGCAGTTGGAAGGGACCTTGAAATCCACCCAGTCCCAGCTCCCGTGGGCTGATTGCCACCCAATGGCAACCCGCTGTCTAGGGCCCATTCAGCCTGGCCTTGAATGCCTCCAGGGATGAGGCATCCACAGCTTCTCTGGGCAGCATGTGCCAGCACCTCACAACCCTCTGAGTAAAGAACTTCCTCCTAGTATCTAATCTAAATCTCACCTCTGTTAGTTTAAAACTGTTCCCCCTTGTCTTATCACTGTCAGACCATATTAAAGATTGGTCTCCCTCTTATTTACAAGCTCTATTTAAGTACCGAAATGCCACAGTAAGGTCTCCCTGGAGTCTTCTCTTCTCCAGGCTGATCAAGCACAGCTCCTTCTGCCTTTCTTCATAGAAGAGGTGCTTCAGACCTCTGAGCATCTTTGTGGCCTCCTCTGGACCCATTCCAACAGTTCCACATTTTTCTTTGCTGGAGGCCCCAGTCCTGGACATAGTAATCCCTCCCTCACCTCCCCTGCCCTCCTGGCCACCCCTCCTTTGGTGCAGCCCAGGATGCAGTTGGCTTCCTGGGTGCAAGAGCACACTGCCGGCTTACGTCCAGCTTTTCATGCGCCAGAACCACCAAGACCTTCTCTGAAGGGCTGCTCTCAAGGAGTTCTTCTCCCAGTCTGTACACACATCTGGGATTGCCCCGACCCAAATATGACACCTTGAACTTGGCCTTGTTGAACGTCATCAGGTTCTTGTGGGCCCACTTTTCCAGCCTGTCCAGGTCCCTCTGGATGGCATCCCTTCCTTCAGGGGTATCAACTGCACCACTCAGCTTGATGTCATCAGCAAACTTGCTGAGGGTGCACTCAGCCCTACTATTCAGGTTATTGATAACAATGTTGAACAGTATCGGTTCCAAGACAGACCGTTGAGTGACACCACTCATCACTGTTCTCCACCTGGACATGCAGCCATTGACCATAACCCTCTGGCTGTCACTATCCAACCAGTTCCTTATCGACTGAATAGTCCACCCTTAAAATCCAGATCTCTCCAATTTAGAGATAAGGATATGATGTGGGACCGTGTCAAAGGCCTTGTAGATATCCAGGTAGATGACATCATTTGCTCTTCCTTTGTCTGCCGATGTTCTCATTCCATTGTAGAAGGCCACTAGATTGATCTGCTCTTGGTGAAGCAGTGATGGCTGTCTCCAATCACCTCCTCATCTTGCATGTGCCTTAGCATGTCTTCCAGTAGGATCTATTCCTTGATCTTCCCAGTCATGGATGTGAGGCTCACAGGCCTGCAGTTTCCTAGATCCTCCTTTCTCCCTTTCTTAAAAATGGGACTGATGTTTTCCTTTTTCCAGTCACTGTGGACTCCATCTGTCAGCCACAGCTTTTCAAATATGAAGGACCCTGGGACCATCATATTCAGGACCCTGGAATGCATGTCATAAGATCCCGTAGACTTGTACACATTCAGTTTCATCAGTTGGTCTCGAAGTTGCTCTTTGCCTACAGTGGGAGGGATTTTGTTCTACTCCCTGCCTTGAGGTTCAGGTACATGAGACATGTGGGAAGCCTGACAGCCAGTGAAGACTAAGGCAATAAATTCTCTTCTCTGTCATTGCTTCTGTTCACTACTGAAGACGGACCTGTTGGAGTGTGTCTAGAGGAGGGCCACAAAAATGATCCAATGGATGGAACACCTTCCTTATGAGGACAAGCTGAGAGAGCTGGGGCTGTTCAGCCTGGAGATGAGAAGGCTCTGGGGAGACCTGATAGCGACCTTTCAATATCCTAAGGGGAACTACAAGAAATAAAGGGACAGACTCTTTCGCAGAGTCTGTTGTGATAGGACTAGGGGAAATGGTTTCAAACTGAGAGAGGAGAGATTTACACTCGATATAGGGAAAAACTCTTTTACAATAAGGGTAGTGAAGCACTGGAACATTTTGCCCAGAGAGGCTGTGGATGCCCCCTCCCTGGAGGCATTCAAGGTCAGGCTGGACAGGGCTCTGAGCAACCTGACGGAACTGTAGATGTCCCTGTTCACTGCAGGGGAGTTGCACTAGATTACGTTTGAATGTTCCTTCCAACTCGGATGATTCTGTGAGTCTATATCCTCTTCTTCTGTGTACTGGCTTCCATGAATGCTGTTATCAAATGTGGAACTAATAGCACAGTTGTTTTACTAAAATATATACTTACGTTTTACTGTAATTACAGAATTGAGTGTCTAGGCCTTTTTGATTAAGACACTTCAACCAAGTGTCTTAACGCCAAGACCTAGTGTAATTGCTAAATCAATAAACTAGAGGACTAGCAGTGATCAATCACTTTCTACTTTTAGTACTGGATGCTCTCCTCCATCAATATTTCTAAGAGTGATACTCTGGGATTTCTGGAGCCCTTTAACTGTGCTGATGTTGGTCTGGAGAAACACATACACACTTATCAAAATCTCTGACCTTTAAATACAGTTCCAAAAGTCTCTGGAGAACAGATGAGCACTAGAAATATCCAGGAAATAGGTTTTTTTTTTTGTCTGTCAGGTAATACTGGAAGAATGGACTTTCTACGAAAGTGGTTCTTTATAATTTATCTGAAAATGAGAAGACAAAGTCAGAAAAATATATAGTTAAAAGAAATTACTGAGACTTTTTAAACAAGAAAATGTTGGGACTGGTCACAGTATAGAGACATTTTCAGCAGTCAAAGGCATATGTTACAGATCAAAGCATAGATAAAATTTATCTGAAGACATTAAATGCTCTGTTTAAAAGGACACCTCATAATATATTCCTTTTCAGGAGTAACTGTTGAGAGCCTAAACATTCAATTCTGTGAAGATGCTATGCTTAATTCTTTAAATATGTTTTAGACAAGCTATGATTCGGCTGAAAATGTGAACTCAGCTGTGGGTGGTAAATGGTAGAGGTATTTTCAGTTTATTTGAAATATTTGACACTTTTTGTTTTCCTTGGGCTTCAACCCCCCCATAAGTGAGTGAAATGGATGATCTTAGGGTTACTGACTCATATTTCCTGTCCTCACGATAATAAAACATGGTAAGAACAAATACAGAGAAATTAAGAAGCAGCTTGGGACCAATTATAAGTTGGGGTGCCTTCAAGAAAAATAATGAAGCTCAGAAATAAATACTTCTATTTCATTTCAGAGTCTGACTGCAGCATGATATTGAGTGAATTGTTTCTTCTTAAACTTAGTAGCCAATAGGAGGGCAGCAGTTGGAATATTTTAGCATTAATACTTTTAAAGAAATATGTGCTCTTTCATCCTTTGGAAAAAAGCAAAATACATGTACGAGTGGGCAAAACACAGAAAATTGAATTGTTATGGGGATTATTAAGTCTGCCTAATTTCCAACTGGCAGACAGACCACAGCTCAAACAATAGGATAGCATTCATTGTAGGCATTTGCTGATCATCTCAGAAGGGACTGAAGCATAGGCACATCTACACAGATCTGCTTCTGTTGCTGACAGAACATCAGTAGTTATCTTCCAGTATTGACTCCATATCAAAGGTGCCACAATGATCTGTCTCATTTACTGTGCTCTGGCAAAGCCAGTCTAGGCTCTGTTTGACCACCTATACTGATTTCCCTGTGCTGTGGGAGGCCATTGGAGCAAGCGCGGGATGGAGAATGCTTCCAAATGCTTAGATTAATTGATGTTGAAGTAGAAGAAAAACATAGCCTATTTTTAGCTCCTATGTATTCTGCAAAGCTGGGTTTGTTAAATTTGCTTAATTTTGTTCTGCTCACCTTTCTTACTGTTGTATTTAGCATTTTCTGTATCTTTCATTTACAATAAAATCATAGAAACATAGGCTGGAAGAAACAGTGGAGGTCAACCTGTCCAACATTCCACTTGAGGCAGGACTTTTGCCAATACTAGATCAAATCAGCCATGTTTTTTTTACAGTTAAGTGTTGAAAACCTCCCAGGATGGAGATTCCACCTCATCTTTGGGTATCCTCTTATAATACTGCACTGTTCTTGTAGTGAAGAAGTTTTTCAAATATCCAGTTTGAACATTCCAAACCTCAACCTGTGGCTGATGGCTTTATTTTGTGATGCCAGCAGAGGGGAGATCTTAGCTCCGTTGTCTCTGTAACTATCCTTCTAATAGCTGTGGGCTATTACAACAGGAAGTTTGTACCTTCATTCTAGAGATCAAAACGAACAGACTTTTTCCCTCTGGAATAGCAAATGAAAAATATTCCTTAGATTTATCAGTCCTACTCACAGGCCCTTGTGGTATTTTGCCCTATCTTCTCCAGGAGAGGCTGCTTCACGTGTGTTATATGCCTAGTGTAACAAGAAAAATGATTGGTAGTGAAATATTCTGCCATATGATCCCAGGCACAAAGGGTTTTGCTTCACATTGAATACGTAGATCCAAAATGCCTCTTCAGTGCATGGACTGCTGTCAGTGATGTGACCAAAACTGACTTAAAAGAGTGGAATAAGGCAGTAAGATACTGTGACATGTTAGGATGTAAGTGGTGCATAGTGAGACAGTATTTGTAGTTGACAATAATTTTTCTCTGATGCACTTTTTGGTTATTCTCACTCAGGGCAATGGAATGGAATCACACCAGTTTACATTCTGCTGAGCATAAATATATTGAATTTCAGCTCACACTGTGGAGTACATAATCCTCCTAACAATTTTTGGAAAGGGATATTTGTTATAACACTGGGTGATGAGAGAATCTCAGCTTGAGGTGAAAAGTTCTGTGTCTTGGATGTTGTTCTAGCTGCATATATGTTGTTTATGTGCTCACATTTTCAAATGAATAATATTTAAGAAGGCATATTAAGGGCTGTAAGACATGACTGTAGTAGGGCTCATATACTGAATAGAAGTATTGTGTACTCCAGGGAACTGTGATCTCTTCTTTACAAATCCATTAGATAGAGTCCATCTGCTAACACTGGCTCCTCAGAAATGTTAAGGAACAGTTGACTCACTGAATGAGCTATCCAGCAAACCCCTGGTTGCACGCACTGAATGCAGCAGGCATCCTTCTGGGATATTTGATTTATGCTTTTTCTGCTGCTCCCTCATCCAATTTCTCATGTGCTCTTCATCAAGCAATGTCTGATACCTAGAAACGATGATCCTGCAAAGAAACAAAAACAGAATGAGATTTCATTCACATTAAGCTTTCTATAAGGATAGTGAGGGCACAGGACAAACTGACTTTTCCTACTCCAACTCTAAAATATTTTTTCCAGTTTTAGTGGGAGAGAATTCAGCAACCATCAAGAGAACCAGACAGAATCCTTAGTGCCAAAGTGAAGTGCCTGTGTTCTCAAGATCTTAACACTCCTAAAAGGGGATGTGGAATAAGTCTTCTGGAGATGTCAGCAAGACCACAAATAGCTTGAGAAGAATTAAGTAAAATTTTAAAATAATAGACTATGGGCAGCCTGTGGGAAGACCCCCAGTACACACGGAATATGTGTTTGGCTTATACCAAAAAGCCTTGCAGCTGTGTTTTTAATATAAGCTGAAGTCTGGGATGTAACAAGATTTAGTTAGACGGCATGTAGAATGGAATGATTGCAGCTATAACATAGAGCATAAGATTAATTCAGCATAACTAGTTGGTTAAAAACTATATTTTTCACTGTACTTAGTGCTCTGTGAGTAACATATACATGAACTTGTAATTTATACTACATGATAGGAAAAGACTGATATGAAACAGAAGCAGAATCAGATAAAAATATGAAGTAGAATCACGGGTAATTTAAATCTCTAATTCCTAATTTTCAAAAATTAAGTAGATTTCAGACTGCATTACAAAGGTTGAACATAACCATTTTATTTAGTACAAACTGTTGTATTTGATTTTTGTATTCAGGAACAACTAACACAAGCAAGGATTTCAAGTTTGGCAACTGTATGCCCTGTATTCATGCCCATAGGCCCCAGAAGGATAATTCTTAAACCTTCAAACTGTCTCGTGCAGCCTCTTTTTTTTTTTTTTTTTCCTGGAAGAATATCCAATTACTTAGTGCTGTGCAGGGAGTACCTGGGGAAATAGTAAAAGGAAATACAACTGAGAGCCGCTGTGGTTTGACTCCTGTCCAGATACTTTGAAAATATTTTGGCAAAAACAAGATTTTAAGTAAAACTGTTTCCTTTGGTAACATACCGAGAACTGCAGGTTTTACATTTTTGTTCTTAGTATGGAGGGCCAAAAAAAAAGCCCTTGTGTGAGAAGGTTGTACACGTGGTAGTAATATTGGTGGGGAAGAAAGAGAGAGCATGGTGGGAAATTTGAACAAGATGCAGAAAGAGGGGGAGAATCTATTAAAAATATATATCTTCTTTTGGGAAAACTAACTACACAGTGCTGTGAGAAGGAAAACCTCTTTGAGTACCTTACACACAGGAGCAGTGACAGGAGAAAAAACATGGTATGTTATTCACTGAATGACAACTATAATGAAAGAGGAGAACTAAGCCATGATTTCTTTTTCTCTCCTTTGCTGTCAGGCAGTGTCAATGAGGGAGCTCTTGAGCTCACAGTGATAGTAGGATTTGTTTTAATTGCAAGAGATTCCTTAGGCTACTTCTGATTTCTTTTTCTCTCCTTGGTTTTCAGTAAGAAGAGGAAGAAGTGCTATGAAAATCTTTCTTAATGCATTGTACAGATTTCTGTAGATATCTAAGTAATTGTGAACCCTATGAATATTTAAATGAATAAATGAATCTTTAATGCTTTTACTCTTCAGGACATCTTTTCTCCTCTGGAAGATCTTTGTGTTTGTTTAGCTGACACTGATTACAAAGATGTTGGTTGCATGCTGGGATTCTCACTCTCTTGTCTATGGTTTCATTTNGGATAAGCATATTTTAAATGACTGGCCATACGCTGTGACTACATATGTGTTTCAGTCTCGTTTTTATTATGTCTCCACTTTTTGTTCAACTTGTGAGAGGCTTTTTTCAAGGTTAATTTTTTTTTTCCTTCTAGAAGTGGTCACATTCTCAGAGCTGTTCACTCCCTTTCTGCTTTG
>VXAV01004489.1:314613-328014 GCA_013399715.1 Alectura lathami
ATTCCTTAATTATTACTTGCTGAAATCTAGTAGGTTTATTAGTAGCAACTATTCTGCTATTTGTTATTTCTTGGACTTGAAATCCTGGTGTTTTCTGCTTTTCTTTCATTTATGGTTTGTTTAGCCAGAAAACCTGAACATGCTGTCAGGTACAAACACTTGTTGTTGGAGAAGATAAATACCTCATATGAGTGACAGTATACTAATATCTAATGGAGACATAAGAGTTAAAGAGTCCAGGTTGCACTTTTGGTAATCGATGGAAGTAAGGAGGTTTCTACTGTAATTGTTCTTAGAAGGTGACACATACACCTTTGGTGTTTAGAACTGAAATCCCCTTTTATGTAGCTGTTTTGGAGACTAGAAAATAGTCTGGAACTTAGAGCTGAAGTACTGTTTGCCATTTCACATTTTTCTAGATGGGGAATGATCTGTCAGTCCTACAACTGCATCTCAGGCCATGAAACTCATCTGCTTTAAGTGGTCTACTGAAAGCATGGGAAATAGTAGCCCTAAAGGGAGTATGTACTCTCTCTAGGAATAGAATTAAGCAATAAAAGAAAGCCAGATCATGAATACTGTAACTTTCTACTCAGCCCTATATACTGACACACTGTACGAATCTTCATTTGAATTCTTCCAGTCAAAGACTGATGTTGCTTAAAGAAAGGTCTTACGCACTATAGATGTCTGAGAAGTTGAGAGGTGGACTGAGACAAGTAAATTTTCTTAACCAGAAGTTCTTAGAGGAAGAAAAATATGGCAATTTAGTTAAGCAATTTGGTGAAGAGCCTTAGTTCAAACAGAGAATAGTTAATTTGTGAGAAAATACTGTGTTTTCACATACCCAGTACATTGTCACTTTTTGCATAAATGACGAATGTGTTCCGTTGAAGTGTTATGCCAGGAAGCTTTAATTTCTACACCTAATTCTTTCAAGATCTTAGGCTAATTTTTTAAATGTTCATGTGCCATCTTTTAAAGCAAAAGCTTAAATGGAGAAATTCCGTGGATTACTTCTGCAGTGATCTGTTCTAATGATTTTCAGCGTGTCATGGAGAACTGAGTGGATTCTTCCTGGAATTCCTTGAAGATCTATTTTTCAGCCATTTGCATAACTATCCTTAAATTAACTGAGACTTGAAACAGTTATTATTGTGGCTTGAAGTACTTCTCTTTTTGTAGGTGTCCTATAAAGTACCTAGGACAGATCGGGCAATAATTAGTGTATCCATTCAGACTTTGAGCTGTGCTGAAGACTGGATTCCTTTCTCACAGTGGCACTAAACTTCAGAAGTGTGGGTCGTGTAACTAAAATATTGTAGCAGTCACTATGAATGGTATGGTATTCTCAGCCCACTACCAGACAGACCATTCAGTATATTTGTGCTCTATATATCAGTATATATATCTGTGCTCTTCTCCGAAGAATACTCACCTACTGCCATTATTTTTTTTTTCTTTCTGTTGTATTTGCCTTTCCTCCCTCCCTTTTCTTATCAAAATGATAAAACTGTAGTTTACTCATTTATCTCTAGAGCTGTTGGGCCCATCATTCACCTCTTTGTAGATGTACTTACATATATAAAACTCTAGACCTCACTTATGATGGAAAATGATCGGAACTAATGTAAACTTTTCAGTCACAGAAGAGTTAAACAATGCTGATGAGTCTATTAAGTGTCAGGGAATACCTCAATATTAGTTGCCTTAACTCCCGTAGTCTGGTAGGTATTCTGCTTCAGGGAAAAACTGAACTCACAGATATCTTATTAGTCCTATGTAACAAGGAAACAGAGCGATGCATTTAATCCTATAATAACACTTTCTCTATTGGTTTTCCTTCTTATCTCCTCTGCTTTCCACTCTTTTACTTGTGTTCATCACTCCTATCACGCTACACTTCCCTTCCACTTCTGTCTCTTCTTGCTCTCTCTATCCTTCCTTGTACTCTGAGGCAGCCTCCAGCCCTGTCAATCTCTGTCATGTAAAGAATGGCAGTCTCAGAGACTGACCATCAGAAGTGAAAGAACTCAGACAAGATCAGATCCCCTTCTATTTGCAGCCTTCCTGTGACGTGTGACTCATTTATCAAACCCAACCAGTATTTTGTTGACATCCCAGTTCGTGTGTGGCACTGACACCAGTCACAAGGTAATTCTGTATGCATTGCCTGCAACTGCTGGAAGTTTGAGAGAGCATGTGCACACTACCTGAAGATAAGAAGTATCTGATAGCGCTCGTGAAGATGTATAGCTGATACTCATCTTTGCTTCCAAAACACATTTGCTTCTTTGCTATTGTCCAGTGACTCTTTGATTGGATTGTGGAGTTAGAGAAAAGGAAGGCATCAAATGGCACGTCAGTGTAGGCACAGTCTCTGCACGCAGGATTGATGCACTCAATCAGAGTTAGTAAGGTTAATCTTACCAACAGGAAAAAAAATCTCTGTTGCACGTAGTTGAGGTGTACATGTGGACTGAACATCCCAAAGACTTTTTGTTATTAGTTAGTAACCTCCTTTCCCTCAGTCAATTTTATTAAGGCCAATTAACATTTTGAGGGAAAAACATTGGCTTTCTGGAGATGTTTCTGCCTCACTTTGTTTCTTTTGACATAAAAATGCACTGAGGTAATGCTGAGACTCACAGCCACTCTTATTGTGTTTATTTTTCTTTTCTGTCAACTCAGTTTTTCCTTATTTCTTTCTTTTTTTTTTTTTTTTTTAAGATTCTTCTGCTAAATCAATGTTTCATCTAATAGATTAGCTCATAAAAAATGTACAGTTGTTCAAGGTAAAGATGTCCTAATTAATGTCAATATAATTTTTAGCAGTTTAATTATAAAAAATCCTTTTATGCATTTTAAAATAAGCTAGACACTTAGCTTATTTTTTGAATTTCCTTCAAATTCACATAGAAGTACACATATACTAGCAGATGTGATGAAAAATGTTAGGCAATGTTTTAGAGCATACTGTTTGAATGTAGATTTTTATCAGAGGCAAGATAGAGGGATAAGATGACACAGAGACATCTACCGGTAAAGTAGGAGAGTAGTGTTGAATACAAGCTCTCATCTAGCCCTCCTGGGAGGCTCCTTGCACTGAGATGAGCATTTGCATCTTCATTAATGTATTTGATTTGATACATGGTTCTCTTATCTCCCTGTGCTTTAGGCACGGGTCTTAAATCAATAAAAAGTCATAAAAAAATTCAGCTAGTCTTCACTCCAACATGTCATCTGAACTTTTTTTGTATACTTTTGTAACTTTCTTTTGTATCTTCTTACAATAAATTTAAATAAACAGATTTTGCTGCAAGAAAATGGCTTCAAGTTGCACCAAGGGAGATTTAGTTCGGATATTAGGAGAAATTTCTTCCTAGAGAGTGTATTGAAGCATTGGAACAGGCTTCCCAAGGAAGTAATTGAGTCAGCATCCCTGGAGGTGTTTAAAAGATGTGTAGATGTGTTGCTTAGGGTTTAGTGGTAAACTTGGCAATGCTAAGATAATGGTTGGACTTGACGACCTTAGAGGTCTTTTCCAACCTAAAAATTCTTAGGTAATTTCAAGACAAAAAGAACAGTCCTGAAGCCAAAGAATCTCTCTCCACATTGAAGCAGATGAACAAGTGGTTCAAGTTGCTTGGTGAACTCACATGCAAGAGTTTTCCCAGTCATCCATATTAAAACATCCATCTAATTATATCAAGAAAAAAGTTGGAAGATCCTGCAGCCTTCAAAGCACAGAAATGGAGCAGTTAATGGCAGAAATACCTTCTGCTTCATGACTTTATAGATAACACTTCAAAGCTAGGAGCAGTTTTATGAAAAAAATGGAAGTTATGTATGAAAAACAAAAAGTAAATGCTCATAAGAAGCAGAAAATGAAGGCTGATAAATGAGTTAATGGGTCTCAGGGCTACAAAACATTATTGCTGTCATGGCTTGCAAATTGTTTGCTTTGACTCAGATGGAAAAGGAAGTATTTCAAACTAGATGCAGATTTGTTTTAAGGGGTGACACCTGTGTTAATCTGAGTCATACTGAATCTGCGGTTGCGTAGAGTCCCTCGTTATGAAAAAAAGCCTGATTTGACTATTGCTTAAATAATATAAATTTGAATTTCCCGCTCTTACAACAGAGAAAATAGAATTTAAGATGATAACAGGGACATTTTCCTGGGCCCCTTAACATGCCACGAATATCACCGCCAATTGCTGGAAGACACTTGTACTACCACTGTCATCATCTGCCCCAGCTGAAAAATCTTACCTATCACAGTGCAAAAGGGGAATGCATTGTGTTATTGCTAGGATGTGCTGGAGAGATAGGATAGTCATTAATATCTTCCAGTGTTTATGGAATGATTTATGGATTTAGACCACTTGTTTTGTTCTCCAGCTACTTTAAATCATATTTATCTTAAGCCAGATCAAGACAAAATGCAAACCCAAGTATTCACCTGTGGCAATCAAACTACCCAAGGTAGAAAAAAAAGATGATTTTTAAAGACACAGGTGAAGAAATGAAGAAATTCCATAGCTGAGATACATAATTTTGCTTCAGAAAGACCCTCCTGCCAGCATCTTACTGGCTTCTCTCTTGTCCACTTGGCATTTAGAGTTTCAGGCTGAGCACAAGCCTTCTCTCTTCTTATGGAATATGCTCACTGTTCTAGCCAGTGTTATTTTTGCAGTATACTAGCACCACAAATATTTAACCTTTCTCCCTGAAACTCTGTTCCCTCTGTAAATAGAAGATACCCTGAACAATATGTTAAAGGCATCTTTCATTGGAACATATATTCTATATCAATTGTGTATTTAATATTTGCATGGATTAATCAGTTAAAAAAAATGATTATAACATTAACGGATGTTGCTGCACATCACACACAACTTTAAGAATCCTCTTAGAGGCAAAAGTGTCTTCAGAGTGTCTGATTACAAAGCTCAAAGTCAAAAAAAAAAAATTATGTCCTGACTTTTTTTTTTGTCACAATGATCTCTACCAACAGGATGGTGAAAATCTTCTAGGTTGGACTCCACACTAAACTGTTTCTGAAAAGACAACACCATACAAGAAACATAGAATCAAAGAATCATAGAAAGGCTTGGGTTGGAAGGGACTTCAGAGATCATCCGGTTCCAACCCCCCTGCCGTGGACAGGGCTGCCAGCCACTAGATCACTATATCAAACTGCCCAGGAACCCATCCAGCCTGGCCTTGGACACAGCCAGGGATGGGGCAGCCACAGCTTCTCTGGGCAGCCTGTTCCAGTGCCTCAGGAAGAAAAGACATCATTTCTTCCTGATGTCCAGCCTAAACCTCCCCTCTTTCAGTTTTAGCCCATTCCCTCTTGTCCTACCATTATCCGTCCGTGTAAAAAGTCGGTCCCCCTCCTGCCTTGTAAGCTCCTTTGAAGTATTGGAAGGCCACAATGAGGTCTCCCTGGAGCCTTCTCTTTTCCAAGCTAAACAATCCCAACTGCCTCAACCTTTCCTCATAGGACAGGTGCTCCAGCCCTCTGATCATTTTGGTGACCCTCCTCTGGACCCGCTCCAACAGCTCCACATTCCCTCTTTCCTGGGGGAACCCAGGCCTGGACACCGTACTCCCGGTGAGGCCTTCCAAGGGCAGAGTAGAGGGGGACGATCCCCTCCCTCTCCCTGCTGGCCACCCCTCTCTTGACGCAGCCCAGGATGCCATTGGCCTTCCTGGCTGCGAGAGCGCACTGCCAGGTCATGGCCAGCTTTTCGTCGAGCACAACGCCCAAGTCCTTCTCCGCAGGGCTTCTCTCAAGGTGTTCTTCTCCCAGTCTGTATGCACACCTGGGATTGCCCGGACCCAAGTGCAGCACCTTGCCCTTGGCCTTGTTGAACCTCATCAGGTTCTCGTGGGCCCACTTTTCCAGCCTGTCCAGCTCCCTCTGGATGGCATCCCTTCCTTCATGGGTATCAACTGCACCACTCAGCTTGGTGTCAGCAGCAAACTTGCTGAGGGTGCACTCAGTCCCACAGTCTAAGTCGTCAATAAAGATGTTGAAGAGCACCGGTCCCAGGATGGACACTGGGGGACAATACTTGTGCCTAGCCTCCACCTGGACGTAGAGCCATTGACTAAAACCCTTTGGCTGCGACCATCCAGCCAAACAGTCTTTATCCAACCAACAGTCCACCCATCAAATCCATCTGTCTCCAGTTTAGAGATAAGGAGATGGTGCGGGACCATGTCAAAGGCCTTGCACAAGTCCAGGTAGATGACATCCATCACCCTCCCTTCGTCCACTGATGCCGTCACTCCATCATAGAAGGCCGCCAGATTGGTCAGGCACGACCTGTTCTTGGTGAAGCCGTGCTGGCTGTCTCGGATCACCTCCTCATCTCACATGTGCCTTAGAATCTCCTCCAGGAGGATCCGCTCCATGATCTTCCCAGGCACAGACGTGAGGCTCACTGGCCTGTAGTTCCCTGGCTCTTCCTTTCTCCCTTTCTTAAAAATGGGCGTGATGTTTCCCTTTTTCCAGTCACTGGGGACCTCGCCTGACAGCCACGACTTTTCCAATATGATGGAGAGCGGCTCAGCAACCACATCAGCTAACTCCTTCAAGACACTGGGATGCATCCCATCCGGCCCCATAGACCTGTAGATGTACAGTCCCACAAGGTGGTCTTGGAATTGCTCTGCTCTTACACAGGGAAGGATTTTGCTCCCCCCATCCCCACTTGGATTTTCCGGGTCACGAGAGACCTGGGCAGCCTGACCAGCAGTGAAGACCAAGGCAAAGAACTCAGTAAGTACCTCAGCCTTCTCCACATCAGAGGACGCCAGTTCTCACTTTCCATTCTTCAGAGGGGAACATTCTCCTTCACCTGCCTCTTCTGACCTATGTAGCTAAAAAAACCCTTCTTGGTGTTTTTTATGTCACTTGCCAATCTTAATTCTATATGTGCCTTGGCCTACCTGATCCCATCCCTACATATCCTGACAGCACCTCTGTAATCCTCCCAGGCCACCCATCCCTGCTTCCACTGCCTATACTTTGCCTTCTTTTCCCTCAACTTGACCAGCAGGTCCTTGCTCAGCCACGCTGGTTTCCTGCCTCCCCTGCCTGATTTCTTATTCTGGGAGATGGAGAGTTCTTGTGCTCTCAGAAAGATGTTCTTCAAGTGTTGCCAGCTCTGCTCTGATCCCTTGTTCCTAAGGACAATTTCCCAGGGGATGTCTTCCAACAACTCCTTAAACAGCCTGAAGTTTGCTTTCCTGAAGTTCAGTGTCCTGACCCTACTCCTTGCCAGGCCCACGCTCCTCAGGATCACAAACTCCACCAGGACATGGTCACTGCAGTCCAGGCTGCTTCCAGTCTGAACCTCTTCGACCATCTCCTCCACATTGGTGAGCACTAGGTCCAGCAACGCATCCCCTCTGGTTGGTCTGTCCAAGACCTGAACCAGAAAGTTATCGTCGATGGAGTCCAGCAGCCTCCTGGATCGTAGGCCGTATCAGGCTCTGCTGAGCTGTTCAGTGAATGAGCTGGTGCAGAAAGTGTTATGAGACTGCCTCTATTTTGTATACCAAGACACATTTATCTGATATCTTGATAAAGAGATCAGATGTAGACACTGTGCAAACAGTTTTCCAAGCAACAAAAATATTTTGAAAAAAAAAATATACAAATTGCTTTGGTACCTTCCTCAAAACCAGCGGAGCACCTTAATACCCATGGACAGATTTGTGAGTGTGCTGCAGTTGTTTTGTATGATACAAAGTGACAGTGAACTTGATTAATGAAGTCTCACATGTCAAATACAAGAGAAGCAGTAGACCTGCCTGTCTCCTTTTCCTCAGATATGATTCCTGTTTATTACTGTAATTTACTAATTAGGCGCATCTGACATGCAGGTCAAGAGTCAGGAACAAAACTGTCCCAAAAGTATTTCAGCTGTAAGTATGCCAGCCCCTGGATACCTGCTCCAGGAGAAGGCACTCAACACTCAAAAATCAGCAGAAGTGAGAATGCTTCTACATGGAAAGTTGTTAGCCTGACAAAAAAAAAAAAAAAAAAAGAGTTTTTCCTAACTGTCTCAAAAATAAAGCAGTTACTAGATTAAAGATACATTATTTATTTTAATATTTGGAGCCAGTAGACCAGATATCCACACCAAGATCTACTGATCTCCCTGAAAAACAGAGTGTTTTCGGTGGACTTTGAATCAAGCATGTGTTCTTTAGGCCTTAGTGGGCTTATGGGGTTGGTTGTTGAGATATTTTAGCTTGGAATAAGTGCTTGAAAAGGGATAACTATCCTCTGGTGAATCAATCTAAAACTGTTTTAAATTACATTTTCCAGAGGTTAATAACTTAAACTCTGCTTAGCATTTTGATGAATTAGTAATGCGATCTTTTTGTCATTGTGTATTTCTTAGTTCTTCATAAACATAGAATTGCCTTAAAATAATTAATTTCAAGTTAGAATTGCTCAACAGTGTTTCCTATTTATGTCATAGTAAAATTCCAGGAAATTTATAATAAAGGCATCAAACCACCCATACTAACCCCAAATTATGGAATATTAGTAACCAAAATCCCCACAGCCAATTTAGTTTTATGTCAACATGCAGCAACCTACAATCAACATCTCCACTTTTTAAACAAGGGACAACTCTTACTCAACTACAAAATTCCTGAAGTGCCTAAAGCCTGAAACACTACTGAAGCATATTTGTACAGAGACTCATGTTTGTACTTTACCTGCTGGACTCAGAGCATATTAAGGTCTCTGAGGGAACATTTTTTAGAAGGATAGTGATTATTGTGCCATATGAATATTGCAGTAAAGTAGAAAACTCTTTTTTTTTTTTTTTCCTTCTGTTTTTGGAAGAGTTATGTTAACTTCCAAAGTTAAGCTGTGTTGCCAACATTTTAAAGAAAACAGTGTAACTCCTTTTGAATGCAAACTCAGAATATAAATGTGCCTGCCTCTGATGTTACAAATTTAGTTCTAGACTTAGTTCTAGATTTATTATATATTTTCCCCATAAGTTTATCTATTTATCATTATCAATGTTATTTTTCAAGAAACTGTAACTTTGTTACAGAAACTTTTCTGTTAGGGCTCAGAGACAGCTTGTTTTTTTACCAACAAGCTTGCAAACAGAGGTGTATAAGGGTGGTGAAGCACTGGCACAGATTACCCAGGGAGGTGGGGATGCCCAGTGCCTGGAGACCTTCAAGGTCAGGCTGGACAGGGCTCTGAGCAACCTGATCCAGCTGTAGATGTCCCTGCTCACCGCAGGGTGGTTGGACTGGATGGCCTATAAAGGTCCCTTCCAGCTCAGATGATTCTATGGTGCTATGATTTATTTAAGAATTGCTATGCTATCTTGTCTAAGGCAGAATTGACCTTGAATGCTTACGATGAATGTCTAAGAATGACCTGTACAGAATGTTTTGTGTTGGAAGACACCTTACAGATTGTCTAGTTCCAGCCTCCCTGGGTGATAGAGTGATCTTCCCTCCAGTCTACTCTAGCTTTCATAAGTTTGTGACTATGAACATTCTGAGATGAAGACCTGCTATTAATTTATTACAATTAAAAAAGGATTCTGACTTTCAAACTTGGAGAAAGTTCTAGTCTTGACTTTTCATCTGTGTGAATTATTATGGAATTCATAGAATCACAGAATCATTGATGTTTGGAGGAACCTCTGGAAATGATCTAGTCCACCTTGATGGTTCAAAGCAGAATCGGCTAGAACAAGATACTCATGACTATGTCCAACTAGGATTTGAATATCCCCAGTGATGGAGCCTACACAACATCTTTGGGCATCCTGTTCTAGTCTCTAGCCACTCACACAGTAGAAAAAAGTCTTAAGTTCAGGCAGAAATTCATGTTTAATTTTGTGCCCTCTGTGTCTTGTCCTGTCATTGGTCACCACTGAGAAGAATATGGCTGCATCTTCTCTACTTCCTCCAGTCAGGAATTTATGCACATAGAGAAAATTCACCTGAGCCTTCTATGATCCGGGCTGAAGAACCCTAGCTCTGTCAACACCTGGTATGACAGATGTTTCAGTCCCCTAAACAGCTTCATGGATGGACTTATTCCAGTGTGTACAGACATACTTCTGGGAAGCCCAGAAGTGGGATCAGAACTCCAGACGTTTTCCCCAGGGCTGAATAGAGGCAAAGGATCAGCTCCTGCAAACGGCTGACAAAGCTCTTCCTAATGCAGCCCAGGATGCTGTTGGCTTTCATTGATGTTAAGGTACATTGCTGGCTCCTGTTCAATTTGTTGTTCACCAGGATACCCAGATCCTTTTCTTTACACCTGCTTTCTAGACAGTTAGTCTGCAGCCTGTACTGATTTATAGGGCTAGCCCTTTCCATATGCAGGACTTTGCATCTCCTTCAGCTGAACTTCATGAGATTCCTGTCAGTCCTTTTCTCCAGCCTGCTGAAGCCCCTCATCTGCAAACCCACAAGTCATTAACAAGAATATTGAAAAATATCAGCCTTGGGGTACACCACCAGCCACTGGCTTCCGGCTGGACTTCACATTTCTGATTGTAACTTTCTGAGCCTGACAGGTCAGACACTTTTCAGGCCAACTCACTTTCCACTTATCTAGCCTATACTTCATCAGTTTGCCCATGAAGTTTTCATGTAAAAGAGGGTCAGAAGCTTTGCTAAAGTTGTAATACACAACATGTGATGCACACCACTCATCAAGACAGTAATCTCATTGTAGAAGGCTTTCACACTGACCAGGCATTCCCCTTCACGATTCTATGCTGATGACTGCCAGTCACCTTGTCCTTCGTGTGTTTCAAAATGGTTTTCAGGGTTATTTGCTCCTTCACCTTTCCAGGGAGACTGACCAATCTGCAGTTCTTCCTACCGTTTTTCGCATCCTTCTTGAAGGCAGGTGATTACTTCTTTTTCTGAGAAACCTCCCCTGACCACCATAAACTTTCAAAAACATGAATAGTGGCCTTACAGTAACCTTGATCAGCTGAAAAACTCAGTGAAACTAGAGGTGATTTCACCTGCCAGTGATGTCTGTAGACAAGTTGAAGATATTTCGGTAGCAACATTTGGGAAGTTTGGAAAGCCTGTGTAATCCTGGTGGTAGTTCAAAATCATGAATGATATCAATCCTGTAGAAAACCCCCCAGGGAACCATGGTTCAGCTTCAAGAAACATTGTCTCTGTCTCCCTTCTGCTAACTTAAGTCAATATCTACAACAAAAGACAGAGATACACTGTGGGCCTGCAGGAAAGCTGTTTAGTGTGGAAAGGTACAACTGGAAATCAGGATACCCATGCATGGACAGCCAACCATTTCCTTCCTAGCTGAACTCCTTCCAGAAGTTACTGCTCTTTAGCTCATATAAAGTACTTTGGGATGTGAACACTTCTCACAGAATGGAATCTGGTTTACTTAGTAATGGTATAGACAAGGAGCATTTACTGTGTCTCATCTCAACATTAGAGTCATGGGAAAACAGCGGTACTGACGCTCCACAAAAGAGCTGTGTGACTAACCATTCCTGAGACCTGATTCTTTCTGGATATCATGAAAGAAATGTTGCTTCATAAGTGTTTGCACAATATTGTTAAATATAGAGTGACTGGAAATGTTGTCCCTCCTCTATCACTGCTATGAATAAGGGGGAAAAAGCCAGAAATAGGAGGTAGAAGAAGATGAATTCAGACCCTGGAGTTTTTTCTGGGGAGGTGGAAAACCACTGACTTGTCAGCATTACTGCATTGAGTGGTTTTGTCACACATTATCACAAATAACTGCAGCACTGTAGGGATCTTTTCTGAAGGTATCTGTGATCCCAGAGCAGAATTTGCCCTTCCCATGCTGATCTGTGGTATAATGTAAATTGTAACCTTACCAAGAAATCACATGACCTTATCCCTTTGGCCTTTGTCTTTTTTTTTTTTTTTTTTTTCCTCCCTTCAGCAGCTCATGACTGTTTTGTGTTTTTATATTAATTGTTACCACTGCTGATGTGAGGCTCCATTCTTGCTCACAGATGTGCATGCGGGGGTCATCTTAGACTCCAAGAAAGAATTTCTGCTGTGAAAACAAACTTACTTCAATGTGCAATCTCTACTTACATAGACATGTTCTGGAGGAAGACTTAATAACAGATGTTTCAAAAAGTCGCTGGAGGCTGGTCTCCTGCATTATTTGTAGAAGCTTCAAGCTTAATTTTAAAAATGGAATTAAAGTAGTTTTAAAGCATACATCTAGCAAAAAGAAATTCAGATGAAAGGAAATGGCTTTCAAGATTCCTTAGACTGAAAACCAAGCTAATCCACTCTAAGGCTGTGTATGGAAATTGATTTATAATGTCCTTTTTCTCTTACCAGTAGATCCCATCTCACTGCATTTGTCTTCCTTCTTCTCCCTGTAGGAAGATGATGAAACAGAGGGATCTATATGGCCAGCAGCAGCAGAGCAATCCAAGAGTGGATATTGTGAGGCTCTTTGTGAGCTGGAGTTTCTCCATTAGCACCAGGTGAAGCTGGGCATGCTTTTGATTACTTACTGGAGAAGCATCTCAACAGCTGTATAAGACCCTGCAGCCCTGAACAGAAGCTCAGACATCAGATCTGAGTTTCCCACTTTCTCAGTCTTTCTGTAGACCTGCCACTCAGTATTATCTCAGCACAATCTGTATAGCTGGCTTCCATTTACACAGCATTTTTTCCACTAGCGTTATCATATTAATTCAGTTATTTTTCCTGTGCACATGCACTATATGGGGCAAGACTGATTTATTCACGTTAATCTAAGAGTAAACCACAAACCATTTCATTTGCAGCATGGTTAACTGTGGTATTCATGGCAGCTCCTCTGAATATTTTTGATGAGGTTTTTAAGTATGTTTAATCCTGAAAACACGTTCCCATTCAGCAGCACAAATATAAGACGTTAAGCACAACATACCAAATAGCTTCTAGAAAAATTCCATAAACATTAAGCATATTTATGTCATAGCATTAAGCTTGGTCAATTTGAACCTTACTGTATTGTGGTATAAGAGGCATCTTGTTTGCTTTTATTTACCTTCTCAGTAGTAAATGCATTTTGGTTAACCACAATGGCAAACTTATGCAAGATATTTGTGTCAACAGATCCTTCTTCTCAACAAAGTAACATTCTTAGTTTCTAGGGCAGCAGACTGGATTCTGAGTAATAAGGTGTTTATAAGTCTTGTTGTAAATCTGAAACCATAAACATGTCTACTTTTCTATTAAACCTGCTACTGTGTTTGAGGCACAATAAGTTCTGTTTTAAATTTGATGGTAGCAAGCATGTTGGTTTTCTAGTTTTGATTGCTGCTGATTTAATATTTGCCAGCTTCTCCTGCCAAG
>VXAV01004489.1:328028-339178 GCA_013399715.1 Alectura lathami
CAAGGTTTTGACCTAAGTCATGCTCCCTGGTGATGTCATTAACAGTGCCTAGAATTTGTAGTTGGTGGTACCTGCTGGGAGGCTGTAAAAGGTTTCACACATTGCTTGTTGTGTTGCAGACACATCTAGGAACACCAGTAAGAAAGTGGTCCTTCTCCACAGCTGACCTCTACTTAGACATTTTTTGATAATATATTCAACAAATATTCAGGCCTAGTGGAGTTTTAATCAGGACATTTGTTTGCATTTTTTAATAGCCTTTCAAAAACACCTCTAACACTATTAACAATTAAAGGATTCCTGGAACATTTCTTGCATTCTTCAGTTGCTGTGGGGTACTTCCCTCCGAGTCAGGACAACGGAGCTGTTCCCATGAGCATAGCCTATTCACACTGGCAAGGGCAGCAGGCCCAGGACAATTTTTTGTTTTCTTTTTTAATATGTTGACAGTTACACACTGAATTATTTCTCTTTTCTTGTACATGTTTCAAGTAGCTGTCTCATTTATTGTGCTGTTCTGAACAATATGAGATTATGTCCTTGTTTGCACGAAAGCATGCAAGTAGGTGTGCAT
Organism: Alectura lathami; assembly: GCA_013399715.1. NCBI lineage: Eukaryota > Metazoa > Chordata > Aves > Galliformes > Megapodiidae > Alectura > Alectura lathami. The sequence continues at coordinate 328,603 of VXAV01004489.1, forward strand.
GCCAGTTTTGTGCGCTCCTTGAGGATGCGGCAACCTGCTTAGCTGAAGCAGTATTAGAATAAGGATCTAATATTGAAAGCCATTTATGCTCTTTCATATTCCAAGTTTACTTCAAAGTGACAGTATAAAACAAACAAAAAAGAAACTGTAACGAACTATAAGGAAGCATAACAATACTTATCTTCCTCTATTATTTCTATCTTCATCTCAACATCAACATCTAGGTCACAAATTCATACATCTCACTAAAAGTAACGTAGCAAAAAAATATATATATTATTACTTCAATATTTGTAAATGAAAACTGGAAGTGATCCAAGTTCCTTAATCTCAGTGGACAGCTGCAATTGCAAAATCAAAAATTAGTGTGTCCTGGAGAGGCCACAAATTTGCTTGAGTATTTATTTAAGAATAAATCAAGGAACAACATACTTAAGTAATACATTCCATCTAAAACATGGTTAAGAGGTTCAATGGTACTTGGAAAACGCCTACACTCACAAACTCCTGGATACTTTTCTAATTTCTCTATAATCAGTTTGCATCCTATTTCTCATGCATAAGCCTTCACAGTTTCCCTAGACAGTCTGAATATTGTTATTTGGCAATTTTAAGCTCTTATTTTCACACTAGATATCTTACTAAAACCACTTACTGAACACTGTAGGAAGTGGACGAGAAGAAATTGTTTTCATAAACAGGCAGGGCAAAGTATTAAGAGAAGAATTCCAGCTGAATGTTATGTCTTCTTGTATTTTAAACTCTGCACTGTTTTGATTAGATGCTCAGAAGGCTTCATAAAGTGCATTGGAAATGTATACGCACATACATATGCAGATGTAGATGTATGTAATATATATCTATCACACCTCCAATTCTTTGAAATGCTCCTGAATCTCAGTGTAAGCTTGAACTATTCGCAGAGATTTATTACAAAGTGTTACTTCAGCTCTCTAGGTTTGACCAAGGAAAACTTCTCAGGAAAGGACAAGAGAGGAGCGTACTATTTGTGAAGTTTGCCCACTTCTGTCCCTTTTGCAGCAATTAAAAGGAGTAGGGCTTTTTGGAAGGGCTTGGAAAGGTCTTCAATTTTCAGGACATACTTGAGTATTAGGCCTTTGACCTGAAGTTTTCATGCAGGAATAGCATCAAGGCTCTGTGCTATCTCGCCTATCTCACAACACCATCTTTCAGAACATAAACCTGGGTGTTTTCGCTAAAGAGAAATCCTTTGAGACCAAGCAGGGTTTGCCAACAACTGCTTCCAAGTCCTACCAAAAGAGGACATTCATGCATTGAAGATCTACATCAATCGCATCTCAGCTGTTCCTGAAAGACCAGTAAGATGAGAAAATACTTTTGTATCTGGATGGTCCTTCTTGCCTATTTATAAATGAAGAACAGAAGTGTGATCATCTGCTGCAGTGCCAGCAGATCGCTTTGCAAGATCTTCTTTCCTTTCAGATTCAGAGGCAACATTTCAAAGATAGGAATCAAAGATGGCTGATGCTAAAGTACAAGCATAAAGAATAATTACAAAATTAGTAAAAATAGGACAAAGGTTTTGCAGATGCAGCTCTTGCCTTTTCTCTCTAGAGATTTTTGCTCTCTCCATCAGCATCAGATCCCTCTAAGTCTCCTGTACATCCCAGGCACTAAGAGTGCCAAGGTGCAGAGCAGTCTTCTTCCATTCTTTCAAGGGCAAGTGCACCTGTGAGCTTCAAGGCTTACTGGGTGCTAATGTGTGACTGGTTTAGAGAGCAAGAATAACTGTGTATTGATGTTCATAGGAGTTACTACTGCAGTATAGTGCCTGAACTTCTCAGGGCTTAGATTTAAAACTGAAAGACCAGACTTGAGTTCAACCAGATTAGCTTGTTCCACACTACAGTTGCTCTGTGTTCAACTGAATGTTCAGATACACAAAGTTAAGGCCTGTGATTTAATACCGTATCTCCATGTCCGTATTAAGTCATACACTGCACAGCATGTTGCAGAAGAATTAACGAGTGGCACATCTTGGACCAGAAGACGTGGAACTCCAGTAAAACAGTGCATGCGAAGGAAGAGGAAGAAAAGAGATGAAGCAAGGCTGGATGGCAAGAATAATTATAATATCCTAAGGAAATAAGTGTAACGAGGGCAAAGAGACATGCTAAAGCCTAAAACTGATTAAAGACAATAGGATAAGCGCAGAAAACATAGCAAAAACAAAAGAGACAAATTATTTTACAAAATTCTGTCTGAACAGAATGCATTCTTAAATTGTCTTGTCAAGCATGACAAAAAACTGAACAGGTATTTGGGCTGGGATTTCATCTAATGCAGCAAAATATCTTAGGTGTCATGAGTCAGAAGGAGCAATTCTGACTCATGTATCTATGAGTCATTTTTTCATCAGATAGCTGCAAGAACAAGAATTGTTTCATGTGAAGATGTATTTTTGTGCTGATCTAAACAAACTGAAAACATTTTCATTTGTTTTCATGAGCAACACAGATGTTGTTTGGCAACTTCCACACAAAGCACCATAGATAAAAACCGTAACAGCACAGCGGAAATAGATGAAGTCTATTTTTGCAGCAGAACCAAAGATCTCCAAAGCTTTATACAGCCTTTGCCAGGAAATGAGGGGGGATTAAATGGGGCTGGGGTCTCTGTGTTTGTGTAGTTTCATCTATCTCACATGGAAACAAAAGAAAAAACTCTGGAGATTTCTTTCTCATGCTGGAAGCTCCAGTAGGCAGGAGAGTACATTCTTTTAAAACTACTGAAAGTTTTCAGTTTATTCAGTTGTACTGGGTATGTATTTTCTCCAGATGTAAATCAGTAATGGAAAAGCTAGTATCAGAGTTCACAATGAATGTGTAGCCTGCATGCAAACTGCAACATTGAAACTTCCAATTTTTGATGGGTAAAAGCTGTAATCCTTACACCAAATACTTTGCTTCCACGAGGATTTAAGAGTACATATGAATCACACCGTTTGTTCACCCAGAGCATAAATTGCACATTATTACACACAAATTAATTTTGGAGTGAACTTTCCTCACCTGCCTTCCTTTCTGCTCTCTACCTACATGTGTACTCTCAATAAACCTAAAGACAGATAACAGTTAAACTAGACTGTAATCGTATGTTACATGGTTGAAGGCCAGCCCTTTCTCAAGCACTATAACTTGAGACAGTTCAATTTCATTAGCCACAACTACATCCTCATAATATCTCACTAAATAACTCATCTAATTTTTCAGCCTCTTTGGCTTTTAAGCCTTTGAATACTGACAATTAATGTCTCCCTTTAGATATCTCATAGCTAAGCTATGTATATATTTAGCAGTTTTATCTTTCCTCATAAATTCAGTTATTTAATAATTGTTATGCAGTTTTATGAATCCTTTCCAGTTTAGCGCTATCATTCTCACTGCAAGTTGCTCAAAAGCAAATGTACTTTTTTAGGTTTGGTCTCAGCAGAACTGTATGGACAGGGCTGTGTAATCTTTCTTCACCATGACCTAATGCTTCCCTGCAGTTTGTAATTAATTTTTTTTTTTTTTTTACCATATTGTGTTGAAAAGTCATGCCAAATGTTTTATCTGTGTCTCTTCCAAAAGCGATCTCCATATCTCTTCATTCCTGTCTTTCCTTCTATACCTTTCTTCTTTTGTACTCATTTGGCAGTAATTCATTCCCCTGAAGTATTTACATTGTATGTTTCTGGTTATAACAGGAGAATGGTAGTTTAAAATACTAGTAAAAGATTTGGGGGTCTGGTCTTATTTTCCTGCTCTATGGAAAAAGAGGTTAATATTACTTTTATTCACAAAATAGTTCTGTGAAACTAAGTGCATTTCAACACTGCGAAACACCTATATGAACTGATATAGGGGTTGTTTAAATGCCACAGATAAAATCTGTTTTTGGTTGTCACATTTTCAGTTTCAGTAAATATCTGAATTTTATTTTCTGTCTTTTGCAATGCTTACCCTTCCCCATTTAACTGGAATTTCATGGAATATGTTTCTTAGCACCTGCCAAGCATCTCCATAATTTTAGCATGACTGCATCAGTTGATACATAAAATAAAGGGCATATTGGCAAAAGAAATTCCCAAATGTCTCTATAGTATATGAACAACTGTTTGTGCAATTAAAATTTTTTGAGAAACGCAGAGTCACTAGCTACTGGTGCTGTTCTTGTGAAAGGCTCTTGTGAAGGAGAATTCCTTGTGAAAGAGAAAAAAAAGCTACATTCCCTTGTAGCTTGCTGGTAGTTATGGTTGTATGTTATACTTTAAAATGGTTACAGCGGGTGGCTTGTTGTTCCTGGTAGCAAAAATCAAGCCATTAATACTGGATTCACAGTATATTAAACTGGAAAATGGCCCTGGTATTTATTTAGCAGGTAAGCTCCTTTCTACATCTATCTGAAGATACATCATCAGATAAATGTAGATATAGATAGATAGATAGATAGATAGATAGATAGATAGATAGATAGATATAGTACGTATGATACATCTGCTGATGTGTATAGTATGCGTGTCTGCATATACGGCTATGGGTTTGAGAGTTGGCTACCAGCATTCAAAAACCATTTTAAGAAGAAATGTTTTCTGATATTCTGAGGGAGATCATCCTTCAGTCAGAGATTCAAGCCTGTCTGCAGGCAGGAACTCTAGTTACATAGGTGTCCACATGGTTTCTTTAAATAAAAACTCAGAATGCCATGTACAAACTTAGAAGAATGATATCATAAGAAAAAGAATACTGCAAAACTTTTAATAAAACCATATAAGAAGATCATATTGACCTCCAATAAATCCTTTTCCAGTACTAATATTAATCCTTCCCAAGGTGAGTTTTGCTGGTGCCTGAAATGAAACCTGCAGGCTCACATGGATGTCCTTAGGAAAAAGACTGTTGTTTCTGTACTGAGGAAGGACCATGCTTTTTTGCCTATTGTAAGAAGCAGCTTGCTCACTGTTGAAAATTATGCATCTATGACTTCAGTAAATAGTGCTTACTCCATAAATTATTTGCAAACGTTTCATCAGCAGCACCTGAAATTTGAAATGCCTGCTTCAGTGGTTAGTTGCAGGGTTGTGAGACCGGACAGTTCAGCCATGAATAAGCTTCTGCAGGAGTCCTAAACTGCATATTAGAATGTAAAATGTCATTGTCTTTGTTTATATGGCTCAAATTTGGCATCAGTTACTGCTTCCACAGCTGAGATTAAATGTTTTATCTATGCTTTCCGTAGTAAAACAATTTGTATGGGTACAATGATTTAAGTGCTTCTCTGTTCTCTACCTCTCCTAGCTAGCAGGTAAATGTGAGTAAACGTGAGTAAAATGTTACCTTGAGACTAGGAGTAAGATACATGAACACACAGCCAGCTAAAAGTACTTTGGGCCCCAAATTTTGTGAACTATTGATTTTAGTTTTTAAGACCCTGAAAATTGATCATGCCGTTTGACTTTCATGGAAGTTATTCAAAAATGCTGGACTTAACATGCATCTCACTTTCAATAGCCATAAAACAGCCTTCGCTAATCTTTTCAGGATGACGCATTATTTAACTTCTGCTATCAAAGGAACACCTTAAGGACTCAGATAATGAGATGAATAAGAATCTGCCACTGTGTTGAAATTCAGTGTTAGAACCTGTACTATACTCTTAGCATTTTTTTCTTCTGCTGTTGGTAGGCTCACAGTAAGAATGTCTCTGTAAGTTCTTTCAAGCCAGCGTTCACTGGTGCAATAGAACAAGGTTTTCATTTGCTCAGAAATTAAGTTAGTAACTATCAGAGAAAGAGACTCTTACCTGCCTGAACCGATTCCTGGTTTAAACACATGGCATTGTCTGCTGCTTCATTTGGAAACATCACAAACACTATGTTTTGTAGATGACAGCCTAATTACTGTCTAGTGATTAGAGTTTGGCATAATAGACTTTCTCTTGTATTGCTTTAGTTAATGCTTTGCCTGAACATTTCATAACTTAATTTCATAAAATGGCAAGATAAATTAATTCACAGGTGTGAATGGACCTGAAAAGTTTGACCTTGACCACATTTTTCCAGCTGGTTATCCATTCCCGGTAACTCTCTCTTGTTACAGCACATGCACATACTTTCAAAAAGAAAAGTTGTATCACCAAAACCACTAAAACATAGAAGTCAAAGCACACAGTGCATGACAGGTTTTATGTAGGCAGAAACCGCCTCCTCCTCCTCTTCTCTGGCCTTAAAAATGGTTTTTGTTTAAAATTGCATAACTCTTTCAGCAGTTACAGATGTACCAAGAGTTGGTTTTTGGCTAGGATGGGTTTTCTTTATATCACTTACAGAGGCCCCTGCCAACGTCTCAGCTCCGCTGGCTGCGGAGGGCTGTTGTTCTGCGAGTGCAGCAGCTCCTCTCTTGGCTGCTTGTTGCCTCTCTTGCTCAGGCCTTGCTGGTGGCCTCAGCCATGCAGGCCTCTACGTCTAGATGTTCCCGTGTCTCAGCGCTGTGGGGGCACGCAGGAGAATATAAATCCCCTGGGATGATCAAGGTTAGAGAGTGGGTCCTGTGATGTTCTGCCACTTGTTTTGCCGCCAGGAAAGACGATTTGCTGCCAGCACTTTAGGATGGTGGTGGTCTGGGCTAAACCTATGTTAAAAATCACTTTGCAGCCAGTAGGCTCAACCCTAACATTTGCCTACCAAATATTTTACCTCTGGTTTACTTCAGCAGACCTGACGAGCCATATTTTGTTGAGGGCATCAGCTCAGAAGTACAAGATTGGGGAGTAGGAGGGACTGTGACTGCTCAGAGATGTTCATGAAGGAAGGCCACTTGTGCCTGCATCTGGACTGTTCCGCAGTGCAAAGGAGATAGAAAGGAATGGGTCTACAATGTTTCCTCATGACTCTCTGGTATGCCCTGGTGAGCCTAGTCTCCAGGGGCTGATGTAAATGACTGTCTGCTGGATAAATCCCTTAAGACACCATTATATTACCAACAGACCAAAGCAGAAATCATTGGCTCTGAAGATACTATTACATTATCTAATTAACTACCACTATAATATTAATTAGGATGCACACAGCTATACCATGATTTTGAAGAGTTCCTTGAAGCTATGTAACCATTACTTACTCCAAGAATGAAGGTTTGGTAGTTGGTGTTCACCCACCTAAGCACCTCAGTTCCTGGACAGTCTGATCAGGACATTTGATCCCACCAGGTGGGCATCAGCCGGCCTGGAGCTGGGCCTGTAGTTCGGCAGTAGGTTGATGTATGTGCAAAACCATTCAATTTTCCGTCTGTCATTATTGGACTTTCAAACAAAGGGCCAGCTTCCAACCAAGGAATCCATCTTCCTGTGAGTATTTGTCACAAGAACTAAAGTTCAATGCAATTGGTCTGCTTACTGGCAAAATCGTGACAGAATCTTTTGGTCTTGTTGCTACAGGAATTAGTCATCTTTTCACACAGCTCTAAGGACTTGCCAGGCTGAGCATCCAATGCTGACAGTAAAAGAGTACTGAACAGGTATTCTGGTTTTTGAGTCTATGCTTTGTTTTCATCTTTCTCAAATGTAAAATTGAGCATCAACAACCAAGTATTAGAACTTGAACTTTAGACCTACTTTTTTTTTTTTTTTTTTTTTTTTTTTTTTTAATGTGAATGAAACAATTCTGACATCTGTCGCTAGGGACTGTTTATGTATGGTGTAAAAATGATCCAGGCTGCCAGCACATCAAAAAGGAAACACAGCAATAAAGGATGGGTTATTTTTATTTGTTTTGTTCAACGTGCTTCAAAAAGAGAGAGCTAGCTGAGTAATGAAATGATATACAAACCTGTTATGTGAATCCTTACATAAATATAAAATCTAAGTTCAGCTTGCAGAGTGACTGGTGTGGAATTCAGACATTATTAAATCATGGTTATTTTGACAACTTTCCGTTCTTCTTGAGAATGCTAAAAAATCATGAGTGGTGTATTTTAGCACAAATGATTGAAGAAATGTGTTTTGTCTTCTTCACCACTATTATCATTCATCTTGAAGAACAAGAAAAAGAAAAATGCCCTTTGCAAAATATTGCTTGTCCTGTGTATCCTGTAATGTGCTGTGGATAGTAACAACGCCATCAGTCAGAATCAAGGCTGCCAGGGATTCAAAGCCTGCTGACAACTGGAGCGGGTCTAGCAAAGCTAAGACATTCTCAGATGCTGAACAGATATGGAAAAAGAACAGATCCCTCCTCTATCAGATGTAAGGGAGGAGTAGGGAATCATAGCATTTTCCCTCAAGTAAGGCCACAGAAGTGAAACCACACATTGCCCCTCTGTGCAGTTTGAACTTTGTCCCCGGTTGTGTCGTAAGTTTCAGGTAACAACTCAGAAAGCTAAAAGGAAAGATATACAGAGAATGGCTCACAAAGACACTCTAAAAACTGTTCAGAAAAGTCTTTGGCAATCATTTGAAAATAATGAGTACACTCAAATGAAATTAAATTCTGTTTTTGATGGTTCACATAGATTGGAATATTTGATGTTTTTGTTCACAGACAACAGTGTGCTACCATGGAACACAGCTACATCCCTTTACTACAGCTTCTCCCATTTTCCACCTCAAGGAATATTCCAAGATCAGCATTGCTTTTTACATCATAAAGTATTACATAAACATAATTATTTGCTTTTATGCTATGACTCAATCAAGAATCACTCCAGATTGTTCTCATCACATATCACAGATTTTTCCACTTCATTTACCTTTTGGTGTGGGTGTGAGAGATTAATATCCAGCTTAAAAGTAAAGAAAATTTAATCATTCTTGAAACAGCTCATTATACCTATGTCTCTACAGCTTAGAAACCAAATGCCAGGGTATTTCAATATTTACCCCTACAGCGTGATGAGGTGGCAGCCAGAAGAATTTTATTTAGTTAATTATTTTCCCTCTGTTATTTAGAGCTGTAAAGACTAACAGCAGAAAAAAAAAGTCTATGAAACCTCACTTGAAGGCATTCATGGGACATAGGCTATGAAAAGATGACCCAGTGGTTTTCAAATAAACCAGCTGATGCAGCCACTATATAACAGACTTGTGCATAATTGAAGTTATCCTGTGGGAGACTCTAAGTACCTGAGAGCCCCTGGGAACTAGCCAGTACCTCTTCCCTAAAGATCTTGATATTCACTTCCTCCTCTACATGTGTAGATACCATGAAGATAGATGATCACACATAGCCTGGATCCAGCAGGTAGAGACAGTCAATAAAATCAGTACTCCTGTTTGGCTTTCATGATTAAGTGATGGAAAGGGATTTAGCCTGCTGGTACAGGATGCACTGGCGAAAGAGCACTGTGCAAGGTGTTCAGTGCTTTGTGCAAAATGAATCCACATCTGTTTTTTCCTAGAGGACAAAACCATACTTCATTGCAAACACTAAACTGTTGAGAGTACTAATTACCAGTTTTGTTGGCAACTTCTGTTAAAATGCCAAGAGCTCAAGAAACATTCTGAGCTGTAAGCTCGGTAACTTCAATGTAAATTATGTTAACGTGTAACTCTGAGTTCACAACAGAAAATCTGTGCATTTGATTGATACAGATATTACAGGTACCAGTTTCTTATTATTGTGTCTTTTAATCACAAAAATGTCTGGACCACACTGATTTGAGGAAACTTGCACTCTCTCTGCAGTTGTTATGTAGATAAATATTGTGGTTTAAGTGCTAAAATGCACATAGTTGAAAAATAATTATCCATACTGTTAGCCAAGAAAAACTTGGCAAACACTCTAATGCCATAGGGCTGGAAAGTTATAAAGCACCTTTATTTTCTTAAATAAGCAGGACTAGATAGAATATGTCAGTTAGAGACAATTTCAGTTAGACTTCAGTAAATTAATTTTTTTTAAAAAGAAAATTTGCTCCACATTTTGAACTGAATCAAACACTGCTGTTTACGTTTCTTTGCTTCTGTGAATCTTCTCTCCAGCAAGCATATTTGCAGGAATAACAACTAAGACAGCACACAAAGTAAATTTTACTAATATTTGGGAAAATTAATTCCTAATGCATGCTAAATCAAGAAATGGACTTTAAATATTGTTTTCATGTTGTGTTCATTTAAATAGAAGCAAGAACATCAGACTTCCAGTGTTTAAACACAAATTTGTGCTAGATATTTATGGGTGGATACATGAGCTAGGTATTTGAACACTCATCAATTAATATTGAATACTTCATTTACTGTCCTCAATAAAAAATCAGTCAGGTTCTAAAAAATTCAAGTTAGAATAATTTCATTATTTTGGCTCGATTTTTAATGGCTGCAGTCCTGGAAATAGCAGTCGCTTAACAGTCATCTGTAAAATGAAATGTAAAATTCAGCTAGTAAATTGTTCACTGCACTTCTCTCTGCATTTTAATAACTAGAAATCAAACACTTAACTTTAAGTATTAAATTACTAAGTGATTTAAAATAACAACAATTATACAAATTAAGAACAAAGTATATAATTATAGGATTTTCGCATGAAAAAAAAACAATCAAGTTTACTTTTCTGTCTTGA
>VXAV01004489.1:359058-375257 GCA_013399715.1 Alectura lathami
CTCAGACCACTAGTCATTCAACTTGGTACTCACTGCCCTTCCAGTGGGAGGGTCTGTCACCTCTGCACTCTGCCATGACTGCTAATAGTCCCTGTCAGTCTGAACTACTAGAAAAATTGGTAAATTTTCTACTGGTTTGTTTTGGCCATGTCACTGCTGCAACATCTCTCTAATCCTTGCAAATTTTCCCTGACTGCAGAAACACATTGCTTCAGATCTGACATGCTAATTACCATGGCTCAGCATAGAATTACATTGGGAAACTATTATTCTTCCAACTGTTTGTTTCTCTAGGTACACTAGAAATTGTATCATGTGGACAAACAGTCTGAAGAGTTTGTTTACAAATTCACATAAGTTGTTTTCATTGCTCTTTCTCTTTCTTTGGATCACAATTCATTATTGAATTAATCAAAGTCTCTCCAAATACATATAGTTAATTACAGACTGTTCACAAAAGTGAAGATGAACAGTTAATTTTCTTCCAGCATGAAAATGCTTGGTCTTTGTAATTCCCATATTAATAATAAAATAGAGATAAAAATTGTGACTAAAGCAGGCTTAGTATGGGAGAAAGGTCTACAAAATCAAATTGATTTACTGAAAAATCTCAAGGAAAACTGTGTAATTTTTTAACATAGAATATAATTACTCTGTTCTTCACTAATATCTGTGATAGTACAGCTACATTCCTGCAGACTACAGAGGTTCCCAAGTTACATTAAAATGAAGCAATCCCGATCAAGCAGCCTAGATGTCACAGCACAAAATTCCATGGACTTTGCTCTTCAGAGGTGACAGTTCAAAATCAAGATTTAAAAGTATCCTCAGAAGGAATAATTTTTCCAAACATTGGCAAAATGCAGGCACTGTGATCACTCTGAACATATACTGGCTGCAGGGAAAAATATTTATGTACCTTAAACCTGCCTTCTATTTTTTTTTCATTAAAAATATATGTTAACCGGGGAAGGAGTGTGTAGATGCCTGATAGGCCCTGTGACTTGTGGGCAAAAAGCTGTTCCCAAACCCCTAATGAATATTTATCCAAATACTGTATTTGTACAAGTCTGTGAAGAAGATGCCTACCTTGAACAAGGAGAAAAAGAGAAAATTGAAACTTAAAGTAGTATCTCTCACTAGCCTAGCTAGCTATGGTAGCCGGAAAAAGATAGCCAAGTCTGGGCACAGAAGTCATCCTTCAGGATTTTGGGAAGGCCCATATTTGTATTTATTTTAACTCTCATTTCTGTGATGCACAATTTCACCTTATATATGCTTTATATCTAGTGAGTAAATCTTGTGTTTATGAAGATATAAGCACCATGAACCACTTTGACACTCTCTGCTTCCTTCATCTGAATCAGCAGCATTGACTAAAATAAAGGGCTGTCCAGTTAAGGAGGGAGACATAATGAGCCTGCCTGTGTTTCAGTGAAGCTAACCCAAGGCACGAAAGCAGGAGGGGAAGGGGAGGAGGGCTTGTGGCTGACGTTGCTGGAACAGACAGTGTCCAGTGAGATCCAGCTGTGTAAATGTGACAAATGTAAAAGAGATACAAAGAAGTGAAGGAGAAAGTGTGTTTGTGCCAACAGAGAGAAAAAAGAATTGCTGGCGCAACTTGTGTTGAGACTGTGGGTTATAGCCTGTGTGCTGAAGAAAAAGCATGTGCATTCCCACATGCTTTTTGTACTCAGCTGACATACTGGGTGACTGCACTTAAAAATAAGCACACACTGTACTCTGTGTGCATTGTCCTCTCCACATGACAGATGTTCATGTTCTCCTCAAAGGACCCAGTTCAGGTCAGTAATCACAGATTCTTCCATAACATCAAACTTGATTAATTAGTGTACTATGAGATTTTCACTAATTCTGAAGCTGGAAATTCACTCATCCTCTGGCATAATATTTCATACTTATCAAATCTCTTTTTTAAGAGCTTCCCAGCGGTTCCTTACTACGACTATTTATCTATCAGCATTCCTGAAAGGAAATGGGGATAGAAGGGCAACTGTAATGTCTCCTCATAAAAACAAAAACAAAAAATAAAAACGGAGGAAACAAGCACAGAGTAGTGGTTAGATTTTCCCACTCTGTATCTTTTGGCCATATGCAGCTCTTTCTTCTGCTGTTGTTAAGATCCCCTCCTTACTGGTAAAGGGCAAAAGCCCTTTATCATCTTTCCTCAGGAATCGTTTTGCTTGAATGAGCAAATTGAAGCCTACTTAAAGCTCATTCTGTTTTCCATCTTCTTTGCCCCACATGAGCTGCAGAAACAGGTACTGGATGGAGCTCTTACAATGCAGTCAGCCAGGACTGATTAATCTCTGCCTTCATGCTCAAGCATCATTATGAAAACCACGAAAAACCTCTACCTTCCGTTTTCTTCCATCAGTACAGTTCCTGCCCATAGAAGTACAAAAGGTAACAACTTCTAGGCCTTCCTCTGAAAATTTTATTATTCCTCTTCTTGGTAAGGACTTTTCCCTATTTTCTTTAAACTAAGTACAGACACCTCATCCCCAACCTGGACCCCTGTAACTTGTCTCAAAAAGAGAAAGTAAATTATACACAAGTTTCCTAGACTTCTTGCAGAGACATCAGTTTAGTTCATTGCTTTTCAGCAGTTGTTACTGCAGCAAAACCAAAAGACCAAAGGAAAAGTAGTTATACCTCAGTACTGCATTCACCTTTGAAATCTGCTTCTTTGCTCTTATTCCTGCAGGTTCCATTGCTGTCCTCTGCCAGCATTCACTTTTCATTTAACACATGTACTACTGGCTAACAAACCAGCTGATGTTGTTTTCCTGGTGAAATGACATAAAATAAAATGAGGACTTGTAAGACCTCAGTGATTCTAAACTCTTCTTCTGTACCATAAAAACAGGATGACAACTGATCCAACTAAAGTGGATATTTAACTTGCTTCCCCTCCTGTGCTGTTGGCCAGGTGCAAAGCTGGGGCTAACAGGCTTTAGGATACAAACATGTCCAATAGTCTGAGGCAGTGTAACATTCGTTTAGGTCCTCACATGCACGTTGTTCTCTTGAGAGAGAGAACACTGTTTGGTGCTGAATGTTTAGTTTTCCTGAACTGCTATTTTACTCCTTTAAGCAAACTAGTTTTGGCATCTAAAGACCAGACTTGTTGGCCAAGCAGAACTAAGACAGCAACTGTTTAGCTCATTTCCAGCTGCAATTTACTCTTTTAGTATTAGCTAATATGTTTAATGAGAAGGTCAAGTCCTTTGGCTGATCTGTTTGGTTTGGATTTACTCATTGATAGTAATTTCTATGGCTATAAGAGAAAGTTCCAAAAGGAGAGCACTGAGATTAGCCATCTTCCATCAAACAGATAGAAAAATATTTGCTGATTATGTATATTTAAGTTGCAAAACTCATCTTAATGCAGGAGCAATGTACAATTCAATAACTATACAGAAATTCTAATGCCAGAACTTACTAAACAGAAAAACTATAAACCACAAATGAAAGCGCAAAAAACAAGACCAGTCATTAACTGTAGAAATGACAGCTCTTCTTTACCTCCTTGTTGTATTTCTTTGACCTCTCCTACTCCACTAGTGAACCTGTGCCTTGCTTTCTTCCAAATGGTCCAGTGCCTTCTCCAAGCCTGCAGTGCAAATTTCTGCGCAAGTTGTCTAAGAATATTACATTCATTCCTATATTCTCCTACTCGCTCCACTGCCACAACAGCTACAAAAAATCAGTACAATGTTTGTAACTGAGTAAACACCTACAAGGCAAACCATTAATGCTGCAAATGGATGTTAGAATGGTTAGAAGTTGGAAGAGAGGAGGTTTAGGCTAGACATTAGGAAAAAATTATTTCCTGTGAGGGTGGCACTGGTTGCCCAGAGAGGCTGTGGATGCCCCCTCCCTGGAGGTGTTCAAGGCCAGGCTGGATGGGGCTCTGAGCAACCAGGTCTAGTGGGAGGTGTCCCTGTCTATGGCAGGGGGGTTGGAATTAGATGGTCTTTAAGGTCCCTTCCAACCAAAACCATTCTATGATTCTATGAAATACCTCACTGAGCAACCCATTACTGTATGCATCAATGTAGTTTGGGTTTGAATGCAGTTTCTCTCCTCTCTTGTTATTTGTTACAGTGCTTGTACAACTCATCTGTAACTAACTCTGCGACCTCTCCTCCTGGGGCAGGGAACATACCTTTCTCTATGTTGGTATGTTGGTATTTTCCCTTGTTTTCTTCCTCCCTTTCTAATGGAAAATAAATGTGGAAAGATATTTCCTCTACCCAATTTTACACCAGTGCTTTTCTTCAAACAGGCTGTAGTTTGTCATTGGCAAATAAACATCAAAAGTAAAAGCTAACAAACAAGTAAAGGATATGGATTCCACTGGCACTTATGCTCACCTCTGTTGTAGAAAACTGCAAAACAGATCTCCCCTAGGTTACTGGAGGATAAGGATCCTCCTGGATAAACTGCTGAGCTGGGATCCCTGCAGGTACAGTGCTGCTGCTATCCCTATGCTGGAAGAAAATACAGACTTACCTTAAGGCCTAAAGGGGTTATCTAGTCATCTCTCCCAAAAAGTAGAAGTCATAGAATCATAAAGTAATTTAGGCTGGAAGGATGGAAGAGACTTCAGGAGGTAAACTAGTCCAACTCCCTGTTCAAAGCAGGGCCAGTTTTTAAGATTAAGTTGCTCAGGGCCTCATGAATTAATTTCCATTTCAGTCAGGCCCCATCTTGGCTTTAAAAATTCCAGCAAAGGCAATCTATGGTGTGTGTTTTATAGTCTTTCTGCAATCAATTGCCAGCACTGTTTTTAAAAAGGCTTATTTTAAGCCCGCATCTGACAAAGCTTCAGCATCCCCTCTTCTTTTAATTCTGATTTCTCATTTGGATATTGGC
Organism: Alectura lathami; assembly: GCA_013399715.1. Lineage (NCBI taxonomy): Eukaryota > Metazoa > Chordata > Aves > Galliformes > Megapodiidae > Alectura > Alectura lathami. The sequence goes on from VXAV01004489.1 coordinate 363,961, forward strand.
TAGCAGTTGCTGCCATCACACAAACTTTTGATAAAACCAACCAGACCGAGCTCCATGAATCTGTCACTGTATTATGTTCTCTCTGCTCCAACTGCTTTTATAACCTTGCTCTGAGCTTTCCCTAATTTATCAACACACAGATAACTACAACAACAACTGTCCAGTTCTGGACAAGAAAGCTGGACAGAATATTCCTAGTCACAGAGCCAAATACAGAGATAATGGATGTCTCTGCTATTTGCAGTCAAGGTTCCACTTTTTATTTATACAAAGACAGTATTAGGACTTTTGGAAATGGCATTTTAATGGGAGCTAATATCCAAGTTAGCTGTATCCATGAAAACCAATTTACTTTTTCCCAGGAAAGCCATCTATGTCCTGAAAGACAGTTTCCACATGTATGACTGCACATCTGATTCTGTGACTCTATGAATTTGCTTTCTACTTCCATATCAAATGATTTCATCACCTTAAATAGCCCTCTTCACTAATTATATTATGTACAGTCTTTCTGTTATCTGCAGACTTTGTCAGCAAAGATTTGATGTCTTCTTCCAGACCACTAAAACAATTATAATCTCAGAACCAAGAAGAAGGTGTTCAGGGTCATACAAAAGAAAATAACAGATTATTAATGATTCTCTTCTTAAATTTATATTTCATGTCTTAATCTGTTTGCTATAATTCTACTTGATATGTGTGATATAGTTATTCTTTCTCCTTTCTTATTCAAAATGCCAGAGGGTAGAAAATAAAATGTTTTACAAAAGTTAAAATGTGTAACACTCATATTAACTCAGTGGGCAGATGTCAGAGTTGAGGCAAAATATGTGAGCATCAGGTCTCCACATACTACCTGCTTGTGCAGTGTGGACTTTCATTTGAAAACCTCTGACTATAAAGAACAACTCAGTTGCACAGATATCAAAAGCTGCCCGCAGTTCTATTGCACCATAGATGAAGAAGAAAAGACTAATTTCTTTTTTTTCTTTCTTTTTTTTTTTTTTTTTTTTTTTGTTTGCTTGACATTTTCCTTAGAAGTTTATCTTACATGAAGGAAGGGAAATATTTACAACCACAATGGAACAATGGCCTGGAACTAAGGAAGGGAAAGTTTAGGTTAGGCTGTAGAAAGTTCTTAACTCAAATACCCTTGGACTCTGAAACAAGTTTTTTGAGACAGCATCACTAAAGATTTCAATACACTGTACAGGTGAGACAATTTGTAGAATCATCCTATAAAGAACACGATCTTGTAAATGACAAATGTCAGGCAATCATCACCTTCTTACGATACGTCTCTTTCTCTAGCACCTTATTAGCGAGACAAAGAGGTACTGAAAATTGAAGAAAAATTAATAGCCCTACATATGCAGGAAGAGATTTCCACACAGTATGGCTCCCGTTGAGAATGACTGCTGAGGGGAACACTTAGGTCTAGTTTTTCTATTGGTTATGTTTACTGTTAAATAGGAGCGTTTGGTTGCTGAATTCTTGGAAGTCTGGCCCATACAGCACAGTTCTTTGAGAGTGTCCTAAGGAAATGTTATCCTTCTGAACTGCTAGCACACCAAAGATTATATAAAAGAATGGGGAAAATGGAGGTGAGAGATTCAGTGTTTTCTCAGACAGAAGTCAGGAGCTCCTGGCTTTACTCTTACCAATCTTCTGCTAAACATGAAATATCTAAGTAAGGAAATATTTAATTACTTTTGGTACTGAATTCCCTTAACCTATTCAAAGAAATGAATGCTATTTACTTAATGAACTAATCAAGTTTCCTATTAAACATGCTCTCTGGCATGAAACACAACTTTCCTAGTTACACTATATAAAACAAGCCAGGAACTGGATAGCACTTGTTCTGAAGCAAGTCCATTTTATGCAGTGCAAATGCTTCCGATTTATTCTGGCAGAAAAGTATTCAGTCTAGCCTGCTTAATGATATCTGGACTTATCATTTTCCATATTATGAGCTTTTAAGTCTTCTTTCTTGCCATATCCATATTTAACAAAGGCAGTTCTCAGCAAGAGGAACATACCTCTGCACAGAAAAGAAAGCATTTTGAAGAGTAAGATAACCTTAGGGTACTAGTTACTTTCCTGATTTTAGAGTTACATTAATGGTATTTGGCCTGCTATGTGCAGAATCTACTATCAGCAGTGGCAAAAGTACAAATTCCCTGAAGCTGCACTCTCTTTTGTGAGCGTGACACATGTCCAGGATTGAAGAAAAAGTAGAACTAGTCCCCCTAGTGTACTGTTGTTGTAAAATATTTAAGTACTTAATCTGCTTAAGTTCATCTATGCTTTTGTTGGTAAGTCTTCACCATCTTCCTTATATTTTTAATATACTGAGTACAATTCTTGGTGAAGGACATTTGCTTGTCATTTCTATACTTAGGAGCATAGGTTTGTGGGATTGAAAAAGTTCCACCTGATAATCAAACTATTCTTGCAAAAAGCAAAATAAGAACTAGATAACCTTTTGTTACCGTTTACCAAAGCTTCTAAGAACAACCTTTGTATTTAGTTCAGTTATTCGAACTTGTATNTCTGTGTATATCAATCAGTTTTTATTATATATTTCTGGCACTTATATATTTCTACATACATTTATATGTTATATATCTATTATATGTATTTGTATTTATATATTATATAAATATATATTATTTTGTTATACATTTCTGGCATTTTGATACCTTTGAAAAACATAATTTTTATTTTAAAAAGATCAGATAGGCCACAGTTACTTGAAAGGATCTTTATTCAAAGTTTTCTTGTAGGAGATGCCTCTAAAATAATTTACAGACAAAATCAGTTTAGTATTTTTACAGCGTTTGAAATTTATTGCCTGAATTATAACAAATTAGTATGATGTAGCCCCAGCATCAGAAAATGGAGTTGTTAATGCAACTGCATCGAACACAATGCTGCAGAGCATCAATGACGTTCCATTGGAGAGCCTCACTGTGCCTTAGAGGCACCCAGCTTCTCATCTCTGCTGGTAAACACCTCAGACTACCCTGCTTCACCTTGGCTAGTAGTCTGTCTACTGCTTGATCACAGGGTTTTTCACTGTTGTTGTTTTTGTTTGTTTCTGTTTGTTTGTTGAAGAATAGTGTTTGAGTCCAGGCATTAGATGCTTTAGGTGGCCCTGCTTGAGTCAGGGAGCTGGACCAGATGACCACCTGAGGTCCTTTAAAACCCAAACTATTTTCTTGGTCTGTCATTCTGTACCTGTCAATAGGTCACTAATTTACATAGTCCTCCAAGCACTGTGCTGAAGTAAGAAAGAGCTGGGGAAACATCACCTGTGTTTTAAAAAATGTAGCTTCTGCTGCTGGATTTTGAGTGTGATGAGAATTGACAGGCTCACCCGCAGACAAAGCTCCTCACAGAACACTGAAAGATGCTGAAGAATAACACGCAGCTTGGAGATTCTAGCAGGTTGTTGTCTCTAAGTTAAGCAGGAGATATTCACATTTGTGATGCCCAGGAGGACATAGATACCTCCAGCAATTTCTTCTATATTCCTGAACAGCCTACAGACTTCATACTCTTTCACAAGTATAGTAAAGTGGCATTTTGTGGCTGTAAGTTCACAATTAGGCCTCAAAATCCTTTCTCCTAAAGTCCTGCTTTAATCATTTAAATCTTCATATAGTAAAATACCTAACTAATTAATAAATGAAATTAAAAAATCAGAACCACCTATCAAGAAAGACAGAATCAATACCACCTAATGTGAAGGAGGAATGGCATCACTGATGCCCACAAACTGAATTACCAGCAATGTAAATCCTCTTTTACATCAGGATCACCAGATGGAATTTAGAAACAGCAGGTTAAAACAGGGGGTACAATGAAGCAGGAGAGATGTGTATCTTGCCTAGGGAGGGGATCTGCGAGTGCAACTTTGAAAGCAGGTGATTTGCAGTCCTTCACTTATTAGCTGCTAAATGCCACTTCATATTCTGACAGCAATACTGCTTTATTCAAGCATTTTTCAAGCCAAATTTTTAAAATACCCAAATAAAATGGCCACTTTCAGGATATTCCCTGCACACTTTGAACACAGGCAGGTGCAGCACCCTATATATGTAGCAAAACATTGTGTCATATAAAATAGACTATTTTTCTCTGGGACACAGTTGTGGAAAGATACAAAACAAACATCTGGAAACATCCCAATGCAATTTGTTTTTGTTTTCTTAAGATTCATTTGTAAAGGTTAGAGGGTGCATTTCCCAAGAATTTACTTGTAGAAATACCACGTCCTCCTCGGAAGAGGAGATGATCTGCATTTATACCCTAGAGCAACGCTTCCTGCATTCCTGTCTCTGTTAGATTATAAATGGGAATTCTGACCACCACAAATTCCTGTTAGAAGGACATTTTGCCTTCACACTCTTACAAATATGCTGTTGTTATGTATCGTTTCTGTGTTGTAAAATGTTTCCCTAAGCCCTCTGAAACTCCTGCTTCCACACACAGCAAATGGTACCTGAAGATTTTGGCATAACCACTTTCAAGATGGAAGATGTCTGCCAGTTTTCCACTCTCAGTTCACCCTACTTAGCACAGCCTCAATGCAGAACATGTGTATACTGACTCTGAGCTCTACTTTGGATGTGTTTCAGATGAACTCCCATGGAATCTCAAACAATCTTTCTGGCAGAAGATTTTCCAGAGAAGAACCAAATCCATCATATTAGGGGAGGACATTTTGGAAAAGAAGGATACATTTCAACAAACAAGGATATCAGCCTTGCCCTCAAGCTTCAGCCTTACTTTTTTAGACAAGTGATAGTGTTTATTTAATTTAGAAGAAACTCTGCATGCCAACACCTTGGAGATGGAGAGCTGAAGTGTCCTAGCTCAGTATGTTACCAAGCAATCTTTTGCATCAAATCGTGCTGCTCTCTCTGCTGTGATATTGCACCAGATCCTTGTCTTGTATAAATCACTCATGAATTTCATCAGTTTTTGTCATCTGAGGTTGTGACTTGCTGACTTCTGCTCTGCTCTTATTTAAGGTTAAGTCAACATCTTTCCAAGTTGTACAACCAAAATTCATATATTGTGAAAACAAAGCTGATAAACTTCCCATTAGAGCAACAAGCCAATGGTTGAAAGAGCGTGCATTTTTCAGTATTATTCAATGCAGTGTAGGACACATGGTTAACAGGTTTTTCCCCTTATGAGGTTTCATAAGTATGTGAGCTGCAACATGCTTATGCTTCTCAGAGACAAAAACAGCAAAACTAAATAAATATTCAGGCTGAATATGGTATAGAACGTTCCAGGAAGCAGTGTGCAACGAACTCCTTAGAGTTCTCCTTCTCAGATGGTGTTTGTGGCAAGAGTGAAATGAATGCAGTGAAGAACTGCAATACAAAGAGTAGCTGTGTGGAAAAAAAAGAGAGGGAGAAGCATGTATGACATTGCACATAACCCTGTTAAAAACACAGATTGAGTTTGGTTCTTAGTCACCTCCCTGTGAACCTACTGAACCCACTAGGGCTGCCTGGGGATAAATGAAATGTGAACCTGATCCATTTGGCTTGCTATACTCTCTGGCAGTCTAAATGTAATTTTAACCAAATCAGAACAGTAGCAACTTATCCTTAGCCGGCACAGATGCAGGGAATGACTCAAGGAGAAATGAACCAGGAACATGTTTTGGAGCAAGAGGATATCTCTGGCTGATGGAATTCCAAAACAAAACAAAACAGGGTGTAATTTGCTCCCCATTTTGTAGCAGCTGAGGGCAGTTCTGTGTGAAACCAGTAGCTGTAAAATGAACACCCTAGTACATAATGCATTTCCTTTCTTTGCTATGGCAATCACAGATATGGCTCTTAGTAACGGAAATGTGAGTTCCAGTTTCTTGAAATTCTTTTGCTCTTCTGCTGAAGCCAAAGGGCAGCCCTGATGCTTGTTTATCGGTCATGGCATTCCTCTGCTGGGAAACAGGTTCTGCTCTGAAGGAGCAACTGGTACAAAGACTGGAGGTGCTCATTCCTTGCAGACGCTGGCTCCCAGCTTGTGGTCCCCCAAGCAGAAACATAAAAATGAAAAGGGGAAGAATAATAAAGGGCCTAGGAGAGGCCTGAGGACTTATCTTTAGCTAGATCTGCCAGCTCCCACACTTTGGCTTCTGATCAGCAAATGCACTTTCACATACTGATAGAAACACATTAGAAATTGGGGCCAAAACAGAAATTCTTTAAGGATTTAATCTGGATGCTGCCTTAAAGTGGTTCCTGTGGATATATGAATAGCAACAAATAAATTACTTCCAGCTCATCTGCTCCATGTTGCATGTACCAGATTGGCTTATACACACTGCTACTGCACCCATGAAGGTCAAAGAATAGAAACACATGAAGATTTGGAAGTAGAAGAACTTAGTTCTTCTATAGTTAGCAGAATGAAAACAAGCCTTTTTTCAGATTTGAAATAGATGTAGCTTGTTTCTCATCTGAAAAGGGTTTATACACCTGTTCTTCCCAGCTGTATCGGTTCAGCTACTAATGGACACTATCCCTCCCTAAAACGCTTCTTAATGAATGCAGTATTTAATTAAGCAAAACAACAGCAACAACAAAAAGACATTATTTCCTATAGATGAAACTTTCAGGCATGAGAACTGGAGTCCTGCTAATCTACTCTTCTGTCTCTGAGTGCCCACTGGGAAAACTCGGCTGCAGTCAGTTAGAAGGTAATCTCCACACATGGAAGTTCCGCATTAGCCTCTGCCATTCAGAGAACATATTTTTAAGGTGGTTTACAATGCCTCTTGGTTGACTGTTGTCGAAGAGACTACAGAATGAACTAGCTTCATAAGGCACCGCAAACTGTGCCCAGCTCTCTGAAATACTAGCAGTGATCTCAGATTGACTAAAATGCATGGAACTAAACAGAATACATCTCTTCCTTTCCTTCCTAAAAATATTTTTGTCTTCAGTAATTTCCTTGTTATGGCAGTTCTTGGTGTAAACCTGCAGTTAAACATGAATTCACTACAGTCTGTGTAAAATCTACAGATAAGATTTACTGAAGCTGGGGGAAAAATCCATGTTTATAAAATTCAGCCTCACAGAGATTGGGCTAAATTCGCACAGCTAGTATCAGTCTTTTGATCTGTTACACACAGAGTTAGTACAACAGGATTTCATTTACATTAGGTGCAGACACAGTGCTATTAAATTTGCTCTCTTCTATGCAAACTCCAGTTAGAAGTGAACAATTTGAGACTTGTCCCATCAGACCTATTATTATTATTATTATTTTTGGCCAAATCACTGCAGAAATGTTTCAGATGGTGCAGCCAGTACCAACAACAGCAGAAGGCAAGAAACTAACATTTCCTTTCATTTTTACATGCCTTTTCATTTTTAACATACCAAAAATGTGGGTTTTGGTACAGGGTTTTAGGAATTCATAAATGGCATGGCCTGAAAAAAGGAGTATGTTCATTCAATGTGGAAACACAGTTTGCATACTGTAGTAATTCCCCTCCTGGGCCAGCCTTGTCTTGCAACATATCTTAATTTTTCAGTTGGCAGGACATAATGGAGAGAAAAGAACTGTGGTTTTATCTTCATTCAGCCCTGAGCTGCTGCATCAGAGATGCCTTTCATGTGAATACTTGTGTGCAGGTAGCTGATGACTGTTTCTTGGCCATTATTAATAGGTGGAGCTCCCATGCAACCAGAGGACTTGGAGCTATTTACTGCTGATGAAGTCCTGGGGCCTTAACCTGAGATTAACTCATTCAACAGGTATAGGCGCATGCTCAGGGAAGAAGAATTTTTTGCCCACCAGCAGCAACAAGTGCAGATTACTGATTTGCCAGTGAAATTGAATAACCTGTATGTGCTCTGAGCCCCCAGATTAGTTTTACCTGGCATGCAGCATTCCCACAACAAAGCCCTACCCAATCTGCTGTATCCTTGCCCATATTGGCATTTGGGCTTGTTCAAAAACATTTTTACTCCAAAGCTACAGGATTGCTATCTTTTTCTTCATTCCAGTCACAGAGAAATTGGATGTGATCTGATGGAGAAATGTCAGAAGAGTACTGGAGGACTACAAGCGCTCCATCATTTTATAGTTTACAGTTTTCAAATGGAGCTGGAGCACAGCTGTGCTCCAGCACAAAGCAATGCAAATGCACATAGAGCAAGCCCAGGCTTAAAATCTCCTAGGCAATGGGTTGGTCCAGAGTTTGTTAATATCAGTGAGGTTTCTGGGTTGGTGACAGAAGTTAAAGGCAGGGAAAAAGCCCAGGTTAATAGTGCAGAGATGACTTAGCCCTGCAGAGGAAAGTTTCTGTCTTTAACTTGCCACACTTAACCAGAGCAACTTTTTCTGCTCCTTCTTATTTTAAAGAGGTATTTTTAATACAAGTCATTCCTTTTAATTTATTGACCTAAATTTTTTGGGAACCCTGGTTTTCTGCATACTTCCATTGGTCCCTAGAATATCCAAGTTTTTCTTTTCAAAGCTCTTTCCAATGTTAGTAGTGTATTTTTTTTTTTTTCAGTGTTATAGTTGCTACACTTACAGCTGCTTTCCAGTGTTTAGTAACTTCCATTTCGGACAAATCTTCTGTGATTCAAATCTCTCGGAAGTAGGTTTTTCACCTGTGACAGGTAATCAGGAGGTTTTTCACAGCTCCAGGCTTGTCGTTGCACTACTGCATCCAGCTTGGCTGGCAAGGACATTGTTTGACTCAGTCCACTTAGCACTGTGGTCCATCTGGTTCCCATTCTTAACACCAGAGACATTTGCATCTATTATGAATTGCACACTCTAAATTTTCAAATACTTTATTTTAAATGGCAAGTACATCATTGGTACTTCAGTACGACTTTGTAATTCATTCAGCTTAAATATTCTACTAACTTTATTGTTGAGGTTAAGCTGTCAGGTGCAGATAGCAGCTGCACCTTTATCTGGAAGCAAAGACACATGCAAGAACATGTGAACCAAAAAAAGGCTTTCAACTTTATCTGAGATATTGATAGCTGCAAATCAGGAGTAGGCCCTTATTTGTGAGCAAACACCTAATGCAGTTATTAAAAAAAGACAGTCTAGCTGTAGATACATTGCAACTGTGTTTGGTGGTTTGTTTGTTTGTTTCCAAATTGTTGTCATAGTAACAGTGGAAGATACAGGCAAGAAAGCAGTACCAATTTGCTACAGCACTGAACACACATGTTATAAGGGAGAGCTTTTGTCCCATCAAAACAGAATAGACAATTAATGTATTATAATTTCTTTTTACAAGTGACTCCTTGTAAATTTAAATATTTACCAAAGACAACATGACAAGCCTGTAGCACTAGCAGGAATGAAATGCTGGTTTTCAAAAAAGTCTTAGTCCTGTGCCTGCTCTCCTGTAGAAGTTCGCTTTGCCTGTACTATGTTCAGTTTTACTGTGGATGGTTATCGATATCCTAAAATGTTTGCATCATGCAGTCACAGGAGGATAGACGACCACAGGTATCAGCTGGCCAAAGCAAATCTGCTATGTTAGGCTTTATGTGGACAAAATATTTACAACTGCAAAGAGAAATAGCAGTAGCACTAAACAAACAGTGTGAATGCATTATAGAGGTTTATACAACAACTCTGCCAAAAATTGCTCAGAAAACTTGTATAGGCTTTTCCTTAATTTCTTAGAATTTCAAATTTTTCAGTTTTATTTCAATTTTTGTAAGTATAGAAATAATCATAGAAGTTGATGTATTTTGTATACCTATTTTTTCCACTTAATGCTAATAAGAACATAACTTTCATGTGGCTTTCCATGGTGGATCACTGACATATATTTTATCAATAAAAGATATACTACCAGCTTTTTCATTAGTATTAAGTTCATATTTCTGCTGCTGTTGATTTTCTTTATAAACCGGTATCCCTTTCATTAACATAAGGGATAGGGTTGTATGATGATTACCTTCTTTTCTGAATAAAAATCCAAATTCATAGAAAAAGTCTGAGGCTGATTCAGTTTACTGCATGAGTTCGAGCAGCTTCAAGACAAACTAAAACTACAGCAGGCTACAACAGCCTTTTCAAGGGCCTTGAAACCTTTACAAAGGGTCCCTGGTTTTCTTGTTCTCCAGCTTACCACAGCACAGCAAATTTAACTAAAATAGTCATCTGATTTCCAGAGTTTATTTCTAGTCATGCTTGTAGGTGTAAGGACAGTGGTCTACTCTGTGAAATTGCAAAATACCTTTTCTGTTCAAAAAATTCAACATTTTTATTGTGCTGCAAAATACATCTTGATGAGCCTCAAGAACAGAAAAGTTTGCCTGACAGTCCTTCCTCACAATATTTGACTTGGAATTTGAAGTGTGGGAAAGTGCAGTTCAATTGGGGTTCAGAAATATTTATTTCCATTTTCTAGGTGATGCACAATTCTTTGTCTTCAGTTTGGAAGGAATTGGCTAATTCTTTGGAAGAAACATATGAAATATTTCATATATGATTTTAAATTCCATACTGTGGAAATAAAACAATGCCAAGATGTCAGTGATGGATTTCCTTTCACTTTTTTTTTTTTTTTTNGGATTATACTTGTGGCATTTTTCAGACTTTCACTCCCACTTGGCTCTTTTTCAGACCTTTGTCTGATTAAGAAACATTTGATCAGGAGTCAAAGTAGAAAGGCAGAATCTGATACCACACCCACTTTACATTACAAATTTTGATGCAGAACTGCACATTAAGTCCCATGGAATTTAACACATTATGGCTTAGAGAAGGAATCTGGACCATTTTTAGAACAGGGTAATACTCTTATTTGGTACCTTCTATTTAGTTTTGAATCTGGGAAAAGAAAAGGCAAATTTCTTCTTCAGGTTTGTTACTATGTCTGTTTAGGTTTGAGTTCATATCTCCAACGTTTGAGTTATCTTTAAGATGCCTAAGTTACCNCCAAAATAGAGATTCATTGAAAGATGGGATTGTTTTGTTACAAAAAAACATTTAAAATTAATGGAAAGATCAAGTTACACCAGAACCTGAAATATATTTTGTGGAAAGTGTAGGATTATACTTGTGGCATTTTTCAGACTTTCACTCCCACTTGGCTCTTTTTCAGACCTTTGTCTGATTAAGAAACATTTGATCAGGAGTCAAAGTAGAAAGGCAGAATCTGATACCACACCCACTTTACATTACAAATTTTGATGCAGAACTGCACATTAAGTCCCATGGAATTTAACACATTATGGCTTAGAGAAGGAATCTGGACCATTTTTAGAACAGGG
>VXAV01004489.1:384915-399681 GCA_013399715.1 Alectura lathami
TTTTTTTTTTTTTTTTTTCTTTTTTTACTGCGGTCTTGCCTGTTGAGCTTCAAAACTGAAGATTAGAAGTTAATGAATGAATGTGTCCAGAGGAGGGCAGATAAGCTGGAAGGCATGTCCCGAGAGGACTGGCTGAGGACACTTATGTTGTCCAGTCTGCAGAAAAGGAAGCTGAGAGGAGACCTCACTGCTCTCTGCAACTTCCTGAGGAGGGGAAGTGGGAAGGGAGGTGCTGAGCTCTTCTCTCTGGGAACTGATAACAGGATGCACAAGAATGGCACAAAGCTGAACCAGGGGAGGTTCATACTGGACACCAGGAAAAATTCCTTACCATGAGGGTGGCCAAACACTGGAACAGGCCTCCTGGCAAGGTGGTTGATGCTCTGTGCCTGTCAGTGCTCAAGAGGTGTTCAGATTTGAGCACAGAATTGAGGTGTCCTCAATTACATGCTTTAGCATTTGGTTAATCCTGAAGATGTCTGGTAGTTGGACTCAATGATCTTAATGATCCTTGTGTGTCCCTTCCAAACGAACTAAACTATTCTATTCTTAAAAAAACTTGTCCTAGGTATCACAGCTGACCGGTTGAAACCAAGACATGCTGATTACTATCCTACAGTAATTATAAGCCCGTAGGACAGTGTGCTTGGCTGCCACAACATCAGGTTATGTACAGGGCTGCGACTGGGACAGGGTGGTGAAAATTCTACATAAAACAGATGACTCTAGAATGCAGTTTGTCATCTGGTAAAACGTACAATGTTAAAATAAGGCACACTTTAAAAAAAACTGACTGAAAAGTGAGCTTCATATGAAAAAGAGCAAGCCTTACATATACAGAACAGCATGGAAACCTCTCAATTTCATATCGTAAATTCTTCCTGAAATATTCAGACAACTTACTCTTGCCCAAAATACCTGCTTTGTACAAGATACAGAACAATTTTGAACAGCAACATTTCTTTAAGTTTCAAGATGTAATGTCACTGTAATGTCACTGTAGTAGTAAGTAGTAATGTCACTGCCTTCTGTCCATATACTCTACTATCTCCTTTGCATTCCAGAGTAAGTGATGATGGGTTGCACTAAACCTTGTGAAGCTAATGAATACAACATATTCACTTCCTTCAGGATATTTGTAAAGACAAACGACGCTTTTTTGTGGAGTATGAACCTACAACAGTAAAAGCACCAGCCCAAATCAGAAACAAAGCAAACAGCAATTCAATAGAACTAACAATAAACTAACCCAAAAATTTCCCTCAAGAAGGCAACACCAAATGTTAGAAGCTACACAAACTGTCTGTTCAGAATGGGGCTCGCTACAGTTGTCTGCGGTTTCATTCAAGAAAACAGGTTGTAAACAAAAACAAGTGTTTTAGTGCCCTAAAAACTCCGCTTGATTCCTTCACTCCCCTTTTCCTACAGTTGAAAGAGCCCATAGGACTCTGAAAATTAATTATTGGGGACAGGAAGGAGAAAAAGAGTGGAATGACAAAATTTCAATCTTGGAATTGTGCTGAGGGAGAAGGAGAGGAGATGTGCACATAGATTTAATGTCAAATGAGGAAATGTAGAGCAGGCATTTTATCACCAATAGTTTTACCTGACCAGCAGCTACAACAGCTGCTCTTCCAAAACCTTCTAGCCAATAACGCTAGTTTCATGCAGATTTGAAGGTACTGCCTAGGCTAAGTAAAATTGTAAAGGATATTTAAAGTATAGTCACTCCTCTAGAAAAATCATAGCATATTGGGAATAAGTGCACTTACATATCCTATGGATTGTCTTTACTAAAACCAGTTGGCAAAATACAGCTAACTTTAGCAGATTTCTCAGTGTTTTAATGTAAGTTAAGCACAGTAATTACATTAAGTACAATTACATATCCTTGTATTAATTATTATAGATAAGATATGCTTTGACAATTTTATCAAAATGATAGAATGGTTATTATTTAAGGCACATTCAAGAGACATTGAATCCTGAAAGAAAATGAAAACTCACAGCAAAGTCATACAAAGTGAATCAAATTTTAATTTTTTCACTGCTAGCTCTGAAGCTTCCAATTGTTCATGTCTAACATATTCCAGGTCACGCTAGGCATTGTACTTGGAAATTCTCAGGGTTTTTTAAAGTGGAATAGTGTTTGTCACACTGAATTAAATATTACAAGCTCTTACACTTGTAAATATTACTTCAAGTTTTTGGTATGAATTTAAGATGAGATCCTGAACAATTTGTGATTTCTTGGTATTTGACACACAATTGCTTCATCTATTTCTGTTACAGAAAAAAAAAAAAAAAAAATTGAAACAAAGAAGAAAAAACATAAATCAAATTGATTTATTTTTAACATTAAGTGGCCAGTTCTTTTTCTATTATTATTTTCTGATGCCTGTTTTTAGAAAGAAAGTTAGACAAGTCATAGGATGAATGGCACTGACTCCAGCAAAGTTAATTCTGCACATACTGTTGTAAGGCTGATCCATAAATCACATTGGCATAAAAGAACGGAAACACGTTTAACAAAAAGTAGTTTTCAGACCTTTCAGTCAGGTGGGCAGACAGACAGAGCTCCTATCCTTTCCGTGACAAAGAACCAGACCTACTGAACAAAAAAAAATCCACTGTACAACATGCAAGCAAAAGATTCAACATAGATTAGCATGCATGCTACAGAATACACACACACATGTAACCCTCCTGAAGGGTCCATAAGAAATGAGGATATTAGGAATGGGGCACAGGCCAGAAGATTTGCTCTCATGAGCTGTATTCAGTATACTGGATACTTGCTCAGCATCCATTCATGGATTACATTTAGCTTTAGAGAATCATTACGTTTGGGGATAGGACAGTTTAAGATATCCCTGAACTGAAAACATCTGGCATACTTGTAGAAGCGTTTCCTGTGTTTTAACTGTTCTCCAGACATCCAACTATGATGATAGTTAGATTGCACTAGCCTCGGGCAGGATGGCTGTTCCATGCTTTTGAACACCTGATGGTGCAAGAAAATTTTAAGCTACTACAAATCAGCTCTAACAAATCAGGTCTTTGGATACCTTTGAACACAATTTCAAACTTCCAGCCTTGTATCATTTGGGCTATTCTGTACATTTAAATAAAGTACCACAAAGTGCTAAAAATAAGCTTTGATCTGGATGTATGCAAAGTCCTGGTCTCAATCAATTATTGGTAATCCAAACCCAGCATCTCATAAGGAAATGGTCCTACCCATTTCTCTGTGAGTTCTTTGACAAAGGCTGGTCTGAAATACCAGTTTCACTCAAATAAGTGGGAGTTTTGCTATTTATTCAGCAGACCTGACCACCACCTTAGTTATTTTCTGGAACCTTCAACAGTTGGTCTTATAACAAAGCTCACAATGAAGCAGGGAACGTAGCTGAAATGATATGTTTAAACAGACAAAGCATGCTGAACGCTCATCATTTCTACAATTAATTCTTATACAGTTAATTCTTGAGTAGGTGCCATGATGAAACCAGGGCAGAACAACTGCATCTTTCAAAATATACTGGTAAAAGTGCTTTGATAACCAGTCTGAACATGAACTTAGACAGCATTCTCTCACAAATACGACACCAGCTGGACATGGCATTTTGTACCACACAGCAACATTTTCAGAAGGAATATGAATTTTGGAAGGAAATGAAAATATTTCACTTTTGAAATAGGTTAGACTTCCCATTTAGATACTTAAAAATGTTGTTCTATATGACATGGAGCCTCAGAAAAAAAATACTCATAGGATGTTACAGCAGACGACTAAAACTTATTGAACAGAATGTTATTTGGATGGAGGCCTGAAGTCACACTTTAGCTCTATTTAAAGGATTAGGTCTACTCAACATGCCTGAAAACCTATGCATATTACATAGAAAACTTAACTGAGACACAGGTAAAAGCTATAAACTCCCAAAACAATTAATTGTTGTTTATGTCCTACTGTGGGCAGAATGGCAGAGCCATCACTCAGATTTCTCAAGCCAACTGATAACACAACCTTCCCATGCCAGTTCTGAGGCTGAAGAGACGTCAGCATAGAATCACTGAGGTCACTTCTCTCTTTTGTTATTCTCCTTTTTGGCCCTCTTCTAAATTCAAAATTGTTTTAGAGCTAACAGGATTTGCAATCATGTAAATAAAGGACATTATATTAGCTTGCATATCAGATATGCTTGTTTATTCTGCCCAAGGAAAAGCTAGTAATAGCATTTTCATGACATCAGAGGCGAAGCAAAGGAAGTGATTCCAACAAATTAATCTCAGCATTGTTTATAAAGAAATATAGGCAACTGATCTGTGTAATTGTTCTAAGGAGTCACAGTTTGCACAGTATGTTTAAACAACATATGACTATTGAGGGCAACGTTAAGGATGGATTTTTAATTCATCAGTGTGAGGTACTTTCCAAAGTTTATCAAAAGAGTGAGGCCCACAATGGTGGAGATACAGACTTGTCTGTGCTTAAAAGTCCAGCTGAGTTTGTGGGGGCAATGAGGAATGCATAATTTATGAACTGCCGGAGAAAGTGTCAATGGCAAACATTGCTGATTAAGACAACAGATTTCCATTAATAAATACTCTTTTTTAAAAAACTTTGTACGAGAGACAGTAGAAAAATAGTAATTTTGATAGGTTGTTTTGTTTTTCTTCTGACTCTTACCTGAACACCTGCAATTTCTATTGCCACTTGTTGAAGCTACAATGAATGTTTCATATGCAAACTCTGAAAGCATAAGAAGCGGGATTAAATGTGGGGATTAAATGAAATAGAACTGTTCCACATGAAGAAGGCAAAATCTCTTTCCAAAATCTACCTTTTACTGTAACTGAAGATTGACTTTGTTGGAATTTGGGAGTATATTATTCAAGGTAAAATTAATTTAAGAAGGTTTCTAATTTTAACTTTGTTTATCTAACAAATATTTTTACTAAGTTTTCACACTTTATATTAAATCTCATTGAAAACTTTAGGAGAAACTGGTCTATAAATAATGTAAATTAGTAACAGTTCATACCATTAAAACGACTACAACAACTGTTTCCACCACCTGTCTTAGATCAAATAGTCACTGTCTTTTTCTCTAGTTTGCCTTTCTTTTAGTATGTAAGCATCAGTGACTTTTACATGTGCACTGGCTATTAGACAGGTTAATTCGTGTTCATCTGGTAGTTGTGTTCATCATGTTACTGAACACAGAACTTCAGCTCTACACAGGCTGGGGAAACTTCAGGGCACTGGTGTTGAATGGATGTCTGTTAGCCCTCTACTGCCTTCCACATAATCTCTTTTGCAAGCACACTGCTGTAAAGCAGCCTTGCTATCTAACAATTAAAATTTAGATGTGCCTTTGACCTTCAGTACCCTTGAAACTTCTCCTACTTCTCTGCCCATTGCCTCCTTCTGTACCTAAGTCCAGACTAACTCCCTGTGATCCATTTTCTCCTCAGTGAATTCAGATCAAGAGCTGAATTAAACCTTCCTTGAGGCCTGCTGCCTTTGTAGAGCCCCCATTGCTGCGAGTCTCACCATAATTTGCAGCTTCCTTTACCTCAGTTCAGAGATCTAAAAACTACTTTTCATCTCTCTTTATCTGTCTTCCCTGAAGCAACTCACTTGGTGTGCTCAGCCAGCTGAACTCCTTCATCCAAATGTTGTTGCTCTCATGTGGGAAGCCAGGCAAAATATCTGAGACAGCTAATCTCTTCACTAGGAACCAGACTTTTTTTTTTTTAATTCCAAAGATATACTTAAATTTTTTGAAGCACCCCAAAAATTAATCAGAAAAAGCATGCTTTGCTTGTCAGCAAACACCAATATTCAAAAAGGCATTGTTCATGATTGCTAACCTGAAGCATCAGCTACGCCTGCAACACAAGATCAGATTAAAAAACAATCGATATGCTAAATTAATGTGGCTTTAGGGCTATTAATTTTCCTGCCTGTAGTCGAGTTTATGGTGGGTAATAGCTCCACTGTGTCCATTAACTTCTACCTTGAACACCCATATAACTCCAGAAGCTGCTCCCAGGGCAAAGGGCTGCCAGTCAGGCCCAGGTGTCCCACACTGACCCATTATCACTTGCAGCCCTCAGCTTTCCTGATTCTGTGAATCCTCCTCCTCCTCAGCTTTCCTGTGTCCACTCCTGCTTGCTCTTCTAACACTCTGTGGGGAAAGGGCAGTCATTTTCTTGGCTTCCAGACTGCTCTAAGTTAGGTGAGGTGGAAGCCATTTTCTGTATGAGATGATTAGCGTTGGAAGCATTCACTTACATCTCTGTGGGAAAAAAAAAAAAAAAAAAAAAAAAAAAAAAAAAACACTAGGTCCACAGATGAATAGAGAATTCTCTTAACAGAGGTAATGTTGTGACCTTTCAGACAGTTTGTTTTGGCAGAATAGTGGCTGTCAGCTGAGCTAGGTAAGAGAGCTGCTTGCTGTGACCTGGCAGCCCACGTGCAGCCACTGGGCCTGTCACCCAGCCAGTCTGTCCTTGCAAAACCTGCTGAGGGTAAGGAGTGAGGATGACAGTGGAATTCCTGTGTTTATATGGAAGCTATTTAATCAAAAGAAAGTTTTGCTGTCATACCTTCCTGTTTTCAGAAGTTATCCAGCCGTTAGCTTCCTAATCAAAAGAGATGTGGCAGCATGCCACAGCAACTGGGCCTCCCTTCCAGTATGTAGCCCAAAGGGTTTTCATACCCTGTATTGTGCCTAGAAACACGTCTTAGGTGGAAAGTTAACTTTTACACTATGTGCATCACAACATACATTCATTTAAAAGAGCTATGTGCAGAAATACCATACACCCAGATCAACAGACCACTCTGGAGAAAAACCCAACAAATAGCAAAGCCAGCCAAAAATTCCCACAGGACACAAGATTTCATTTGATCTTCGTGTATGGATACATTTCCATGAGGGAAATAACTTGCAAAGTTACACAACAGCTTTATGTATTTAAACTGATATTAATTTGCTTTACAGCACACTGCTGATGCAATGTACATGTAGCATGAAAATTCTCTGCTCTTGTGTGCAGTACACAAGAAATGAGCTAAAGAGTTTCTTTGGGTCCTTTGGTTGGTGGCACAAGTGCTCTTTGTTCTTTTCACCTAAGGACCACAGAAAGCAGAATACTGAAAAATTGCCTGCCTGGCATTATTTCCTGGGGATTATTAAAAATACATTATTGTTCCTACAGAGTTTAGTTTCATATTATTAATAAATAATTATTCATAGAAGGCCTAGGGGCTCCTGTCAAGCAATCTAATTACACCTCATGTATTTGAAGGAATCAAGTATAATTTGCCTGACTCAGAGCTGACTGAAGGCTTCCTAGCAGCAGAAGCTATATTGCTTTTCTCTGCCTCATAGGTGAGGGGCAGGTTCATAATCTGGATCAAGCTGCTGTCATTGTGGAAAGGCGATAGATAGTAAAAGGGAAAAGGGCAAAAAACCAATGGTTTGAGGCTTCTGCCATGAGGTAGAACAGCTAAAAAGTTTCTATCAGTGGCAGTGGTTCCCCCAGCTGCAGCTGCTGCCATGTGCTCTGGCACTCACTCTGGCAGCTATGATGCTTAAGAGCTTCCCTGCAGGAGGGGCAAGGTGAACAGGGAGGCCATGACCATTTTGTAATACCAGCAATCTGCTGCCCTGGGCAACTGCTGACTGTGCTAGTGCTGTTCCTGGCCCGATGACTGCAAGCTATTCTTGAAAATCAAGAGTTCTTCATCAGTGAAGGAATTTTCCATGAGAATTCAACAGTAAAAAGTAATCAACTGTATCTGCTAGAAAGACACCTATATACTAAACTCAGTGGCCCTTTTGTATGAACACTTTTGTGAATTTATGTAGGGTCATCACAATCTGACTATCCTGTCTTATTCAGAATATCAGGATTGAGACTTACTGCAAGTCTTTCTGGCTTAACATTTATGCGTCTACAAAAATTCAGTTCAATATTTCTTATAATTAAATGTTATGCAGGTGTGGATTAGACATAGTCTCAGGGAACATGTATTGATAGTACAGAGGTTTGATTGTATATGTGAAGTTCATCCCATACATACAATACTGCAGTTCAATTGAGGTCACAGGCACAGTGCAGAGACTAGCAAACAATTTCATCCCTCCTGCCTTGCACTCTGCATGAGTCCTGGGTTCCTCTGCTGCATATTTCAGAGGTCTGCTGAATATGGTGGCTTCTAAGCAAATTTCAGGCTGCAGATTTCCACTCATAACCTCTATATATGTCTCATTTCAAAACCCTTTTGTGGAATATTTATTGACGACTTAGAGTGTGGGATGGAGTGCAGCCTCAGCAAGCTTGCTGATGACACCAAGCTGAGTGGTGCAGCTGATACCCCTGAAGGAAGGGATGCCATCCAGAGGGACCTGGACAGGCTGGAAAAGTGGGCCCACGAGAACCTCATGAGGTTCAACAAGGCCAAGTGCAAGGTGTTGCACTTGGGTCGGGGCAATCCCAGGTGTGTGTACAGACTGGGAGAAGAACTCCTTGAGAGCAGCCCTGTGGAGGAGGACTTGGGGGTCCTGATAAATGAAAAGCTGGGCATGAGCCAGCAGTGCGCTCTCGCAGTCAGGAAGGCCAATGGCATCCTGGGCTGCATGAAGAGAGGGGTGGCTGGCAGAGAGAGGGAGGTGATCGTCCCCCTCTACTCTGCCCTTGGAAGGCCTCACCTGGAGTACTGTGTCCAGGCCTGGGGCCCCCAGGACAGAAAGGATGTGGAGTTGTTGGAGCGGGTCCAGAGGAGGGCCACCAAAATGATCAGAGGGCTGGAGCACCTCTCCTATGAGGAAAGGTTGAGGAAGTTGGGATTGTTTAGCTTGGAAAAGACAAGGCTCTGGGGACTCCTCGTTGCAGCCTTCCAGTACTTAAAAGGAGCTTACAGGCAGGAGGGGGACCGACTTTTTACACGGATGGATAATGGTAGGACAAGGGGGAATGGGCTAAAACTGAGGTTTTATAGGGGAGGTTTAGGTTGGACATCAGGAAGAAATTCTTCCCTGAGAGAGTGGTGAGGCGCTGGCACAGGCTGCCCAGAGAAGCTGTGGCTGCCCCATCCCTGGCTGTGTTCAAGGCCAGGCTGGATGGGTTCCTGGGCAGTTTGATGTAGTGAGCTGGTGGCTGGCAGCCCTGTCCACGGCAGGGGGGCTGGAACTAGATGATCTCTGAGGTCCCTTCCAATCCAAGCCACTCTATGATTCTGTGTTTCTATGAATACTCTAGTTAGCACAGATATAAACTGAAACTTCAAGAAATGTTCATTTAAATATGTGTACCAAACCACCAAGATTTACTTAATCTACAGCTAACTCTAATCCTCTTCTCAAGAGGTGTAATCCTCTCTTAGGAGGTATGCATCCTCTCTCAGTGGCTATAAACTGGCAGAGGGGAGATTTGGGCTAGATATTGGGAAGAAATTCTTTCCTGTGAGGGTGGTGAGACACTTGAACAGGTTGCCCAGAGAAGCTGTGGATGTCCCCTCCCTGGACGTTTTCAAGGCCAGGCTGTATGGGGCTGTGAGCAACCTGATCTAGTGGGAGGTGTCCCTGCCCATGGCAGGAGGGTTGGAACTAAATGAGGTCCCATTCTATGATTCTATAAAGTCATAATACAGACCAGGTATCCAGATCATATCTATGAATGGATGTCACCTTCAGCATAAAAAGGTTTACTCACAGGACATACAGTGTGTTCTGTTGCACTTCTTTTCCTGGACACTTACATTTGCCATTCTGGGGAGCCATGATTTAATCAAAGGAAAAGTATTCTTTTTATGCATTATCATACTCCTACTATGTGATAACAGACATGCATGATAGGTGTGCTTGGATTTTTGTTGCAAGAGAAATAAGAGATGTGGAATTGGAACACATGATGGTGTAATTCATTTTGTCTCTCTGTTATTGCCCTTGAACACCATACTATGCACATATTTACCTAAATGTGAATGAAAAGAAAAAAAAAATTGTTTAAAAATGAACTTTCTGTGTACATACTAAAGACTAAACACAGTTGATGCTTGCCGTATCTTCCCCGAGAAAATTATATCAGACATCAACAACATAACATTTCTTCCAAACCTAAAAGCATACTTGTAAATTTAAAAAAAAAAAAAAGAGAGAGAGGAGTAAAATCTTAACGTTTAACTAAATGCAACTGCTTATTCTACTCTGTATTTTTTCATAGAAATCTTCTGGATATAAAAAGGCTAAGATGTTTCTTCTTTCCATGCTAATGAGGACTCTGTATCTCTTCTGTGCACTCAAGTGAAATCAAAGGGAAATGCTTGTCTAGCCAACTGGAAAATCAATTATATACACAGTGCTATATGCAAATATCTGGTACCTAATTTTTCAAACCCGATTAGTGAGCTTAATTGCAAACATTTTTGAAATCCTATGAACCTGAGCTCCAGTTTGAGTGGTACTTAGACACAGAAATTAGACAAATAATTTCCTACTTAATACTGAGAGAATTTTTTTCATTGTTTAAGGATCTTTGTCACTAGGAGCTTTGTTATAGTGTCTGTGAACATGCCTGAATCAAACTGTTTACTTTTACTCTGTGCTACTTGATGTATTTTTCTTTGTGAATTTACTTGCCAGTTGATGTGACTTTTCCTGTATGCTGCGAAAACGTTACAGTTTCTTGTTTTTCCTGACCAGTGCTTGCTAAATAATGTTTGCATGTATGTATCTGTACTTCACAGCAGTCCTCCAGTGCTTTCCTGTTCCCTGCTAACTTCCTGCTTTTTAAAGTATGTGCATCCCAATGATTCTTCTACTTCTCCATGTTTGGGGTGCTGTTTCAGCATCCAGGATTGGGGAGCACAACACCGCAGACTGTTGAGATATGTCCTTGATACGGACAAGGAGCAGCTCCTAGAAAGTCAGGATTACTTGTTGAAACAATGGGTCTCACAAAAGTTAAGGGCATCTGTGTAAAAATCTGTGGATAGTGAATGAATCTCAATCCTTCAGAACAGTCAAAGGGATATTCTGTTTCAGTGCAGAGAACAGATAGCATGGCAGAACTGTACAGCAATGAGATAGATAAGGACTTATTTCCCATCAGGCAAGATTTTGGAGGATTTTGCATCTCTGTTTGCACTAATTCTTGTGAACAACCTCTTTTAATAATGTTAAACTTATTTTTAGCCTTCTAATAATGTAGTAATATTACTTTAATAATGTTAAATTAAAAATTCAGTATCCAGCATTGTAAGTGCTACATGTGGCTGCACGTAAGTGCAGTTATTGACCTGCTGCTGTCCAATCCACTCTTGCATAACCTCTGACTAAAAAGCCTCAGTCTTAAAGTCTGTGGATGCTAAACATCTCCCACTACACAATGCTAAGCGAAATGCTTGTTTCCGCTGGACCATGACTTCCTACAACCAGTAGCATTATGTGGTTCATTACAACAAAATTTGCAATTTCACAGAGAAAGCAGTCTTTCATCTTTTTCAAGGTGGTGGCACCTAAATAGGGGAAAAATTAATAACCGTAACTAAGGCTTTTTCTGATTTCATTTTCTACAACCAATATAAACAGAGAATCAAGACATTCAAGGTAAGATTTGTTAATATCTGCTAAGTACTGGCCTAATGAGAAGGGGTGAAAATAAATTACAGAAGAGGGACCAGAAATCTTATATCAGCTTCAGGAAGTAAAGTGAGAAGAGTTGACACCTTATTCAGGAAAAAAGAAAGTTAAGCAGCTAGCTGATGACTGGTTTTCACTCTGTGCAGCACTGTTCTGACATGAGAAAGCACTTACCTGGTCCACAATAGTACCCAAAGAACAGAGGCAGCCAGAGGCATCTCTTGGAGTTGAAGAAAAAACAAGTGGTTTTGCATACATGCAAGTTATTACTATTGGTTCCTCAGAAACCTCTGTATCATCAAGCAGTGCAATGATCTAGTCATGTATGGAAACTGTTGAGAACAGTGCCTGGTCAGAGGAGAAATTTCATGCGCAGCACTTTCCTCTATGTGTCTCAGGGCCAACAGACCCACTGGTGGTGGAACGTGATTTTCTGCTTGAAAGTTGGGTTTTGAGCACACTGATCGACACTACAAGAGAGACCAGTAGGAAAAAAGCCTGAGTCTCCCCAGATCTTTTCTCTTTTCAGTGGTTATAAAGCCTGAACAATGGATAAACATAAGGGATTTCTTATTTGTTTATTAAGAACATTTTTGTTAACAACTGATTGGATTCTTGCAAGACAAAGTGCACCAGGCTGAGAACACAATGAATAGCCCAGAAAAGCATTGGTCTTCATGTACCTCAGCAAAATACAGTGCATGCAGTGGTCTATCTTGCCAAACTAATATATTTAAGATATGCCTTTCTGTGAAAAATAGTTCTCTTTTTCATAAACATGTGATTACCATGCTTAAAAGATTTGATGCACATAGCCTTTGTATTTGTACCTCCAAAGCAGGAGCACAAATCCTCTCTGAATTTGTAGTTCTTGCCTGTTGCCATCTGGAGAGGAACACCCTCTGCCTCCATGAGAAAAGCTTTCCTTGTTAGTCATAGAGTTCGTTGAAACTAGAGCAAGGAAGCCGGCACTCTCAAGGTAGGTAGTGTTCAAAGTCATCAACTTAAGCACTCTCATTTCCTGTTCAATCCCTTAAATGCACTCTCCACGGTCAATCTGTAGCTTCTCAGGATAAACTAATCTGTCTTACTCTGCAGAACTCTAGTTGAAGGCTTCAGGGGCACACTGTTTTTTTATGTTTTTTTTTTTTAATGTTTTTTTTTTTTTTNNNNTTTTTTTAATGTTTTTTTTTTTTTTTCCCCAAAAAAACAATAGCAACAATTTTGACACTATGAGCATGCCCTGTGTTTTTGGAGCAGTTTCTCAGTTTTTCCTATGTACGCGAGATTTTGTGACTGGCATTAGAGAAGATGCCCTGCTGAGTAACCAGACCATCAAAAACTAAAGAGACATCTTTTTAGTTATACTTCTTTAGAACATTTCATCCTAGTGCAGCAGGAATAGAATTGATGGAGGGGTCCCATCAGTAAAGTGGTATCACATGGGAACACGCAGGTGAAAACACTAAGAATGTTCTGTACCTTCATTGTTTTGTGGCCCATCCTGCTGCTACTTAGTCCTAAGATTAGCATGGCAGAGATTCTAAGAACAGAGATTTTCATAGTGCTTTTATTTATGCAGTCTCCACTAAGCATGTCAGATCTGCAGTAGTTTCCCAGCATGTTCTGTCTTTTGCCTCTGCTCAGAAAATGTAATTATTTTTAAAAGAGTTCTTTGCTATTTCATATTCTCTTCTTCTTCCTAGTGCTATCACTTAATCTGAACTGCTAAATGACCTGTCAAAATGGTCTGTGGTTTCTGTAGCTAGA
Source organism: Alectura lathami (assembly GCA_013399715.1). Classification (NCBI taxonomy): domain Eukaryota; kingdom Metazoa; phylum Chordata; class Aves; order Galliformes; family Megapodiidae; genus Alectura; species Alectura lathami. Next base: position 398,346 of record VXAV01004489.1, read on the forward strand.
TTCATGCTGTGTGAAGATCTCAGTTTCTTTGTATGAGGCACGGCAGACAAAAGAGTTCACTTTGTGTTAGCTGACAGCATCTTGAAAATGCTTTGGTGCACCAAAAGGAGGTGAACTGGTAGAAGTGTGTAGTTTGACCACAGGTCCTGCAATTCTGCCTGAATCCATCTGTCTCTGCTGTGTAATCACAACACACCGCAAGAGAGGAACCAGAACACAGACAGCGAGCTCACCATCTGGAAAAAGCACCATAGGATTCCTGCCCAGAATGCTATGTGCTTTGAAATAGGCCCCCTGTCTCTATGCCATTGTTGTAGGAATGAAGTAGGAAACAGCTGGCCATGTGGACATAGTTATTGCAGAATATAATTTCTGCAATAGGGTAGGAAAAAAGGTCACTGAAATTGCCCGTGTGTAATGAACTCTCCATATGCGCATGAGTTTGTCATCTTGCAACATCTGTTTTGGAGGTGGAGCTCAATTGCTTTCACTCTTGTCGTTTGCTTCCCCAGTAATTTAAACTCCAGCAGCAATGTCAAGAAAAATTCTTGCACTGGCTACAGGTATAATAATGGAAGATAATAATAATATATTAAACTTTGTGATGATTGTGCATTCAAATGGCATTACCTTTGGCTAAATAGAGGACTGCTGCTCAGGACAAACTAGTTTTTCAAGTCTGTTCACCTAAAGACATAAAAATTAAGCAGGGTTAGTCAGCTTGTCAAGATAAAATATATTATAAAACAAAACATTTTTCTCAGTGGAAGTTTTGGAGTAGTTTATAGAAGAGCTTGTTTCAATACTGTGCAGTACAGTAGGAAGGAGAAAATGCTGAACTCCTTAGAAGAATGACTTAACCCCAAAGAATGTTTAAGTATGAGGAAACTGAAGCAGGCAAATATATACAGATGGCTTATTGTTTGTCTGGGTTTGGATATCACTTATTCTACCAGAAGTAAAGATTAATTGATTTGGATCTTTTTCAAGGTCTGCCTCTGTCTGCTTCCACCATCATGTGTCCCTGAAGACCTGAACTGTAAGTCAGACTGCCCACGAAAGGGAACTCTGTGAAGGGTTATGCTAAGACACTGGGGAGTCTGTGGCTCCTGTACTAATCACAGTGTCTAAACTCAAGGACCACAGGCTTTCAGCTCTCAGAAAGGGGTGATTAGGCACCAGAATCAGGGAAGAACAGAACCATCATTTTACTATTCCCAGCAACCTCAAGAATGTCCAATATGGTGGCCTGAACAGATGGCTGAGGACACACACTTTGCAGAAGTCCCATTTCAGTTTAGGATCAGCTCCTTTAATTTTTCCTTATTTGTTTTTT
>VXAV01004489.1:402476-414153 GCA_013399715.1 Alectura lathami
AAGAAGAAAATCTACTTTATTTCTTTATTTCTCGTTATTATTATTGTCCTAGAGTAGAGATGGTAAAAGTCATCCCTTCACCAGAAAGAGTCAGCCTCCATGGGTTCCTTTCCTAGCTGTAGCTGTGGAACTCCTTTGATATTAACCAACATTCACATCCAGACTTAAAAATGAAACTTTGTTTCACGTCAATTGGGTGACCTTATTGACTTCGATGTAATTACTCTCACTGCCTTGTACAAGGGAAGAATTGAAGCTCCAGAGAAATTAACGTTCCTTAGCTTTGTCTTTGACGCTGAATACCAGTGGTCAGACAGTTTGGCCAGCTTGTTTTCCTCAACTTCAAAAAATGCTAAAGACTGCCTTATTTAAAAGTTTTCCTATTTTTTTTTTTTTTTTTTTAAACGAAGATTTCCTCAAGCTAGCAGTTAAAGTGTATTTTCTTTGCATTGCATGGAGTGAAACAACTAAACAAGGGTCTTTCTGTCCACTTGTCAGTAAGCATTCAGCAGAGAACTCTCACCAGAGTCCAGGTCCAGAAACTGTCCAGGACTGCTGCAGAAAACTGAAGAAGCAACTGAAAATTGCAGGCCAGGTTATGGTCTCCATGCCAGTAACATAAATCCTAAAAATTGTTTCAACTGGTAATACTTAGTGGTTTCATAAGCTCTATGCCTTCCAGAAGCTTCGTGTCCTTTTAGCATGCACTCCACAGGCCAGGAAAGCCCATGAGGCACTTGCTTCTCCTCTGATTTCAGCAGTACTCTTTCTGCAGATAAACACTGGTAATCAAAGTCTCTTCAACGTGCAGGCACCTACTTGTGCCTTGGTAAATTAATCAAAATAAAGTGATGCTTGATCTCACATGACACTTTTACTCCTGTTCAGCTCCATCAATTTAATGGAGGGAATGTGGATTAAAGTAAGATTTAGCACTGTGCAAAAATTAGTTAATTTTTTTTTTTTCTTAATCAAAAAACTTTACTTAGTTAACAATATACCAAATATTTTGCAATGTTAATTTGCTTATGTCAATTCAGTTTTAAAAGTCTCTGTTAGAAATAGTAGCTAAATGAACTATTTCTCAGCTAATTAACAAAGCCCTAATTTATCTGCAATTTAATGTGTCTAGATATCATTAACTTCACTTGTGCTAATGTGCTCTTCAGAGTCCCATGAGAAAATGCATTGTTGGCTACATATAACATCTTATGTTCCATCTCTGTATCAGACCAGCTACACTGCAAGAAGAAGATTCAATTTGTGAGTTCATAAAATGTGCTTCTCTTATTTTTTTGTATGTGCGTCTGAGCTTTGGACCTTTTCAGACCAGAAAAGAACATCAGAAAATACCTCTTGTAAACAAGAAGTAGTTAAGTATTTTTCTTGGAGACAGAGTTCCTATGTCTTTGGGAACAATGTTACTTGAAATGTTTGTTATCACTTCCTCTTTTAAACAGTTAAATAAAGAGACCTTAAACCAAAGGTTCACACTGATATTTGCAAAAGGTTAAGATAATAGTTTTAGATTATTTTTTTCATCAGTGATTTCAAAGGGGAAAAGCAGCATAATTAAATTTTAATTGCTGGTCCCATTTCCACAAAATGGCATGCACTGATAAAACAGATGTAATCACACCCTTGCTGAACACTTTCACATGATATAGTCATGAACAGGGCTAAACGAACCAGAACGGAATAGGAGGAAGCAGGGGTTACATGAAAACACTATGAAATGGCATAGAAATACTTTATCAGAAACATGCTCTTACACAACGCTCTTTTTGAATCATTGGACTGTCGGTCCCCCGGAGACTAATTTCAGAGCCACTCCTGGTCCTTCACAGCCCCAGTGAGCCTGCACGGCAGGTGTGCTGCAGCTCTGCAAGGAAGTGAAGGATCGGCTGCCTCAGTAAATTACCTCCATCTTCTCTCTCCTCCTTGGGCAGGAATGGAGGCACCCTGGAGGATCTTGCAGGGCTTCAAGGTGTTTCTGGTTGCAACAGATCCCTCTGGGCCATTGTTGAGGCAGGTATTGTTAGGGTACAGCAATGCTTTGGTTATCCTCTTTGTACAAATGTACTTCTTACCTTGCAAATGCAAGCACCCGTTATCAGGGCCTCCTAGACTGGTGTCAGAAAGCATTCTTGTTTGGGCATTCACTCATGAGTTGAATTTTGGGGTGTCTTACAAAAAGCAATTTGTGCCTGTGGCTTTAACAGTATATAGAAAAGATTATGAAGGATAGAGAGAAGAGAAAGTGAACACGAAAGAGTAAGGCATTAGGGGAAGATACTGATGAGGCAAAAAAAAAAAAAAAAGGTCAAAGTCAAGTAGTCTGGGCAGCCAAAAAGTCTATAATCCTGGGAGAAAGTTTAAAACAACCTACTGAGCTATATTTTCATAGTACAGGACGTTTATGAATAATCTGTAGTGAAATAAACAACTGACTCTTTTTCCTAGAAAAAAAAAAAAAAAAAGGGGGGGGGGGGGGGGGGGGGGATTTCTAGACATTTAGTGAAANNGGGGTGGATTTCTAGACATTTAGTGAAATAATGGGATTAAACAATACTGTAATATACAGCCCTGTTCATCCTTTTCTTTATTAGTGATTCATTAAAGAATATGGAAACTTCTGCAAAGAGAGTAACAGATTGGGACTGAAGTGCAAATAGGTTGTCTTCCTGGCAAAAGATCAAAGCCTCCAAAATATTGCAAGTTTTCTGCAATCTACAGGTTCAAACAAAATTACACATTTCACCTGATGATTATTTGTTTCACTTTTTTTACCCATTTCATCTGAAATTACTTTTCCCAACTGCATATCTGATACAGGCATTTGACCTACAGGGCAAAGAGTGCATTTAGAAATAATACAAGAAAAAAGCCAGGAACAAATGCTGAAATAATTTCTGCCCCTTCAATATTTTTGCATGTCCGCTAACAAAACCAAAGCTCTAGAAGTTCTGCCTAGAAATGTAAAGGACCTAGTCTGGCATCTTTTTCAATGTTTCAAATCAATTTTAATGCAAGAGTGACAAAGAAAAGCAGGTATTTGAAAACGCCTTTAGAAAAAGTTATAATGGATCTGTTCTCATAGTTGAGTGAATTAGGATATAGAAATGGCCTGAAAAATTCCTTATGGGTTTACAAGTTGCAGCAAGTCTCTGGAGAGCTGGATTCTGGCTATAAAGCTGCCAAAGTACACAGATCTGTGCGGTGTAGACAACGTTTGGGAGCTGACAACTTTCCACAACAAAGATGCCTCTGATACTGAAAACCAGACCTCCCTGTCTTTCTATCTCCTGTGCTAAATCACGCTCAGCATAGACTTTAATTTCAGTAGCATAGACTTTAATTTCAGGTCATAATTATACAGTTAAGAAGAAGGAAAATTCCAGATGATAGTAGAAAAATGAAAATAAGTGTAATTGTTCTCTATTTAACAAATTTAGGAGGGTTTCTTCCTTGTTTCCTTTGATATCCAAACTCCCATAGAAATGATTTAATGTTCATTAGTGTTTTAGATGTGTTTTGCAAAAATATTTATCCTTCCCTTTCCTTGTCCTTTTCCTCTGTTTATTTCAATGCCAAATGAAAAATAATGACTCCAACTTACACTACCATTCAAAACAGTTATTATGGAATGGGCCCAGGACAGCATGCTTGATCACCCACTTGCTGCATGGATTTGTGTTAGCTTCAGGCTAACAGAGATTACAAATGTTGAAGACAGCTTTGATTCCTTCTGTCAGCAGAGACCTTAGCTCACACTCATATCCTCCCTGTGTTTAGCCATCCAATTGCACAAAATCTCTGAACCCCAACTATCTTTCAGGCCCCTTTGCCCCTCTGTCAAATGTATGTAAATTTAACCATCTGATTCAAAACCCAATGGACAAACTACTGTAGTGCATTAATCCCATTCCTTTAGTAACCCAGGCAAACACTGGGGATGGCATAATGAGGCCTTTAATTACAAAAGCCCTTGCTTTTTTTGTTCTACCCTGCTACAAAACTCTTGGTTGAAGCCTTGAGTGTTTTTCAGAAAAAAAAAAAAAAAAGATGAATATTACTTAATGTGTTTACCTTGCCTTTGAGTAATTTCTTTGTACTGTATGCTTGAAAACAGAGCTATTCAAAAGAAAGAGGGCTATTTTCCATGAAGAAAATACTTATTTTTAAAGATTGACAGAAAAGAGTATTTTTAGTTCAAGAAGCTGTAACAGTCAATTGAGAGTTTTGAAGGAAAAAGTGTTATGAGCAGGGTTCACCAGACTTTTCTCTTTCACAATAGTCAGCTTTCTCCTTTGTAAAAGGCAATGTGCATTTTATACAGGCTAGAAAAACCTTGTCTGGGAGGCTGTTACTGAGGAGAAAATCAGGTAAGATGGCATCATAACATTTGAACAACTCCAGTTAAAACTGTTGGGACTACCTCAAACTGAAATAATAGTTTTCAGTTATTTGTTGAAATATATTTATCACCAGAAAATGGGTTCTTTTCAAATAAAATTTACCGAGTAATTTTCCAAAGAAAAATAGCACTAATAAACATTTTTCAATCAAGCTTACATATAAAGCTTTTCATATGTGGCCATCAAAGTGGGAGCAAGAATGGCAACAAATGGAAAATGGCAAGAAGTTTCATAACTTCATATTGAAAATATGTCTTCCACTTTCAAATGTATTTTTCTTTGACAGTATTCAGTACGAGTGTACCGTTGGGCCAATTTCAGAGATGGAACAGTGGAACTGATTCTACTAAATTCATGTTGGCAGATCTTGAATAATTTCTAAAGTTTGTCCTTTATTCTGAGACCTATATTTTCCCTTTCTGAATGCTAAAAACATAAAAAGAGTTGTGAAAAGAGGCATGATCAGAGAAGAAAGGGGAAGAAAGAGCCATCCTTTTCATTAAAGACTACTGCTTCTCAATGATGATTTTTCTCTCTAGACATTGGAGGGCAACCTGTAAGTTTACAGAAGTGACATGATTTTTATGACATTAAAAAGAATTTAGCCCTGGCCCTTTGAAAATAACACATTGATACAAAAGCTATCCATGTTTCCACTGTATAATTTACGCATGGCTCTAGTATTTCTCATATATGTATAGCATGATCTAATAGAAGACAGTGCATTGTACGTAAAAATGCATTGATACAGTTTGGTTAGGATTGTTAAGTTGCTAGCAATGCAGTATTTAGCTACTATAACATTTCCTCCTTGATTTTAAAACTTTAAACACAACAGGAAACAAATTGCTCTATTAGCAAATTGACGGATAGTTTGCAAAACTGTCCAGTTTCCTGCCTCCCACCTAGGATGCTAACCTTCTTGGGAAGTTTGAACTAATCCAGTTAGCCCTGCAATCACAAGGGATCCTAAGCAACACATGAAACACAGAGCTCTGGAGCAGTGCAAATGAAAGGTAAACATGTGCATTTAAACTTAACATAGCTGCAGACCTGAGAGGTGAAGTTTTGGTTGAAAGCCCTGCTTCAGAATGCATGTTGGTTAGCAGTGTAAGTCAGATGATGACATTGGGTTTGTTAGCGAGGCTTCTGCAGTTCAAAGAGGTGCCTGTGCCAATTCACAATAGCAAAAAGGAATTTAGGATTTGGGATTTTTCTTGGCTTTTTAATGAAAGGAGCATGTCTTTCTATATGAGTATTCAGTCTGTTTAAAAATCATTTCCCAGATTTAGATTTTTTCTAGTATTTCAGATTTTCTTGTACAATTTTCTTGCTGTTTTCAGTGTTTTACACATACATGCATTTGTAAAATTACTAGTGAGAAGAAACTAGTTATCAAAAAGAAGACACAATAAACATATTTTTAGGGTAGTGATTAAGAGCTGCTGAAGAGGACTTCGGGACTGACTTTTTAACACTTATATTTTCCAAATGACTAGTGATTTTGTATGTGCTGTATGTATGTGGACCTGCTGAACCCAATCTAAAGTAGATCTGATTTTTCTCAGAGCAAGGTTTTGCCACTGGAAAAGTCAAACTACATCAGAGTATCTCAGAACACACAGCCCTGAACAGAGAGATTTAAAACCACCAGGCCTTTTTCAAACCTGTGGTATCTGGAAGCCTCTTACCCCAGTCAACCAATTCTGATGCATGGAAGTTGTGGGGGTTACCCCACAGTCAGGTTCAATATTTAGTCCAATCAACAATAGAAATGCACGGGCAGCATCAGATGCCTGATCTGTTGTGGCACATATTGACTTTCTGTCCAAGAAGGTACTTGACTGGGCTGGCATTCTCTCCAAACACTGAAACATTCTTCAGGAGGCAGCGCTGCTCATTGTTAGCACCGTGCAGTGCGTTAGTTGATGTCTGTGTAGGGTTTTACACCTTTGTGAATCTTTACGTAAGCTGCAATTACTATTACTTCAATGATTTTCTCTTGCAATGTAGTTCTCTTTGTTGCTTGAACACACGGCTGTAGGTCTTACTAAAGATAATACAGCCAGCTTCAAATGTTACAGCCCTATGGGAGGAGGAAGAACAGTGCTGGCATCATGGAATATGATGGGTGTGTCTGTCTTTGCCTCCTCTCTCCACAATGCTCCTATTCTGTTAACATTAGTCTGCCAAGTTAGGTACATTATGTTCTAGCAGAACACTGCCTCCAGTAGCATCTGTTTGACAGGCAATAAACTTCATTTTCAACAGGTGGTCTGCTGAAGGCTGCAATTTTGCAATTGGATTTCTCAGGTTCCACTCTGAGAAATCTGAGATAAGCCAGTTATTTCTATAAAAACATCTTCAAAATATCCTAGGGAAAGTTGTGCTATCTTTTATGGAAAAAAAAAAAAAAAAAAAAAAAAAGATTGTGACACTATGTGGCTTTTGCTAAGGGGCAGGTGGCATAAACCATGTCCTCTGAAGGAGTGCAGTTTTTTGTGGTTATTTACATTGCTGCTGTGAGCCAGAAATAACATCAGAGCCCAGCAGTATTAGAGAAAGGTACCTTCTCCCCAGTAATAGTTCCTGCAGTACTACAGAGGTAAAATGACATGAAGAGCTGGTCAGTGACCAAAGGAGCAGAATGCACAACTCCTCAGTATAGCCTGGTAGACCCAAAGAAAAGGCTCCTGCACCAGTGATTCATTGCCTCAGGCTGCAGGCACGGCTGAGGATTTTCCTTCAGGCATGGACAGTCTAGGTGAACTCTTTAAAACAAGAAAACAACGATTTTAATATTTGCTTTTGAGAAAGAGAAAGAAAGCACGTAGCAAAAATGGCAGGCAGAGGGAGAGAAAGGAGGTTAGGTATGGAGTAGAGGGGCTAGAGGAGAGCAATGGGGGAAATAAAGGAAGAAAACGACAAAGTGAAAACAAGTGATGAAAGGAGAGACTACAGAAAGAACTGACCATGTAAAGAGGTGAAATAAAACATGATTTCTTAGACAGACGTTCATGATTAGGAGAGGTTATTTCTCCATCATTTTTATTTCCTTGGCAGAGAACTGGGAGCTGTAGGGAGGAGGAAATTAAGTGTTAGGTGCTGGTGCCGATGGAAACATTTTTTTTTCAGCTGCAGCTCAGGCAGGGGAAGAATTTCATACTGGTCAGACCCAGGTGAGCACTTACAGAGCAGTGGTGTCAATGTTGGAGGCAGGAGCCCTTAATATCTGTATTAATTTGTCAGGCTTTGACTAAGGAAAGCAGTGTTAATGAGGCTTTAACATACTTGCCACTGCCATGTGACATGCATCTATAAATATTCAAGAACTGATGGGATCACTTAACCATTCTTTGTTTCAACCTCAGTTCCCATCCCAAACTGAACTGGAAAATTTTTTATAGACTTTGGCTTGTCTCAGTTAAATTAACCCCCCCGTCCCTCTTTCTATACCTCCTTTCCTGTCTACTTCTTCTGAATCATTCTCTCAAGCTGTGTCCAGGCTGCTTTCAGCTCTGGCGTTGAACTGTAGCTTGTCACTAAAGGCATCCTGGCATGTACATAAAAGGGATTTGGAGGTGGAAATGACCACCAGCTAAATCACCTCATCCTGCCTCCAGTCAGTGCGGGATTGTTCCTGCAGCACGCTCCCCAGGGCTTTGGGTTTCAATGCTTAGAGCAAAAGAAATTCCACCCCCACCCCCTTTGGGAGGGGTGCCTGAGGGCTAATAGATCACGCTCTTATGCAATTTTTCCTGATACATAGCCTACATTTTCCTTTGTTTGATGTCTTTACTCTGTTATTCCTATTTGTAACTGGTGCTGGGTGAATCCCAGGTGGTTCTGAGGTTTATTTCTGTTTAAGAAGGCATGCAGAAGGGCAGAGTCGAGTCCACATTCTTTAAACCTTTTGGTGCCTTCCTGACAGGCTCCGTTATTTCTTCCCTAAAACTGCCTGGGGCCTAGTAGAAAGCCTAATTTCTCTCTGTCCCATGAGGGTAGAAGGTTGGATTCTGGCCAGTCCTCTGCTCTGGTAAGCCTCTACCGAGAACAGACACTAAAGCCCTGAACTCCTCTCTCTATTATATACCTTTTTCTCAACACTATCTAGTAATGTAATCGTTCCAGTTTATTTTCTGTTCTTCAAGCTCTTGCCATGCTTTTCATTCTGCCTGAACTAGCTGAGGGTGCTTATCAATAGGTTTTCACTGAATTTGTTCCTTTGATGCCTGAGCAATACACAGGTATTTCTTAAGCTGTTATTCCAGGTGATATCACAGAATTATCATAGAACCATAGAATGGCTAGGGTTGGAAGGGTCCTTAAAGCCCACTCAGTTCTAACCCCAGTGCCATAGGCAGGGTTGTCATCCATAACAACAAGCTGCCCAGGACCCCATCCAGCCTGGCCTTGAACACCTCCAGGGATGGGGCATCCACAGCTTCTCTGGGCAGCCTGTGCCGGCGCCTCACCAACCTCTGAGTAAAGAATTTCTTCCTTATGTCTAACCGAAATCTCCCCTCTTTTAGTTTAAACCCTTTGCCCCTTTTCCTATCACTATCAGACCATGTAAAAAGTCACTCTCCTTCCTGTTTATAAGCTCCCTTCAAGTACCGGAAGGCTGCAGTGAGGTCTCCCCAGAGCCTTCTCTTCTCCAGGCTGAACAAGCCCAGCTCCCTCAGCCTTTCCTCACAGGAGAGGTGCTCCAGCCTCTGAGCATCTTCATGGCCTCCTCTGGACCCACTCCTGCAGCTCCACATCTTTCTTGTGCTGGGGTCCCCAGGCTTGGACACAGCACTGAGGGTGGGGCCTCAGGAGGGCAGAGCAGAGGGGGACAATCCCCTCCCTTGCCCATACTCCTCAGACTCAGCCAGGGCATGGTGGCTGGCTCAGGCTGCCTCCAGCCTTCACCTCTTTAATGATCTCCTCTGCATTGGTGAGCACCAGGCCCAGTAACAGTTCACTCTGATTGGTCTGTCCAGTTCCTGGGCCAGGAAGTTATCCTCAATGGACTCCAGTTTGCCCTGTTGCTTTCCCAAGTAGACATCCAGGAGGGAGATTCTCTGCCAGGATGACAGCCTGTGAGTGTGACAGTTCTTGCAGCTGAAGCAAGAAGGCCTAACCCACAGGCTCCCCTTGATCGGGCGGCCTGTAGTAGGCCCCCACCACCAGATGTCCTTTCTAGGTCTGCTCCCTGGTTGTAACCCACAAGCTCTCAACCTGATCATGGCTTTTTTTCAAAGACAGCTCTTTGCTGCCTCTATCCACTTATTAACATAGACGGCAACTCCCCTGCCCCCCCTGCCCTGCTTATCCCCTCAAAAATCTTGTAGCCCTCAATCATAGTGTTCCAGTTGTGTGATTCATCCCACCACATTTCTGTGATAGCAATTAGTTCACAGTTTTCTAATTGCACCGTGGCTTTCATCTCCTTCTACTTCGTATCCCATATGATATCCCATACAATTCTCAGTAATCAAATTGGAGCAAGTGGGATCCTTTCTCTTGTTATGAAGAGATCTTGCATGAAAAAACTCACTCACTTAGGAGCTGTGAATTCTTTCTTTAGGCCCACCATTTGCATGTGGAGACTGGTACTGCAGAGGCATCTCAGCATACTCCACCCTTCAAGGCTGGCCAAACAACAGTTCTACAAAATCAGTATTTATAACCCTCCTCAGCAGGTGCATCTTGTGCATGTGTGCAAGTTCAGTGACAGTGCTGTTGGGATTTACTCACTGAAATGCTTCAGTGTGACAGCAGCTTTCTCTTTATTCAGATTTCAGAGTCATAAGTGCAGTCTTTGATACAAGCACCTGATTTGGCTAGAACATGTATGTTCTACCATGGCTCCTAAGTCATGGTAGATGGTATTTTTTATTTAGACTTCCCTCTGAAGTCTAAAACAATAAAATAATAGTTCTGCTGCTGCAAGAGAAGTAAGTGAGAAATCCCTGCAGTAGCCTGGTTGTCTAGGTAGACATTTAGGTTGTGGGAAAATTATTTTCAAATGCCTTTACTGAGGCATTTTCAGCTTTTATGAAACAGCAAAGAAGTTCAGCAAGTCACAGGTTCATTAATGGCATTCAAGTTTAGATTATTCTCTTAGAAAAACAGCAGTTGTGTACCTGATCCAATTCAAGGACACTGGCTTCCACCAGACATGCCACAACTATTCTAACATTAGGTAAGAGGTAGGGGGAAGGCACAAGGACTGCTTCTGCTGTTTGTTTTGCATAAAGTGTGCTTTTACTTGCAATACCCCAAAAGGGAGACAGGAGACACAATCAGTTGTGAAGCTTGTTGGCCCACAACTGGCAGTACAGTAGTAGTTGGTTTTCAGTGGTTGTTCACATAGTGAGAGCTCAGAACAGAGCAAGGTGAGGAAATTGCTTCAGTACTGCAGAGATAGAGGTGGAATACGAACAGGGCTTCCGAGGTTATGGGCTTCCTATGTCCTCTTATGCCCTAGACAAGCTAAATTTATGGTGACAGTTTTCAGCATCAGCTAGTATGTATGTATCTAGAATTTGAAAGCAGGGGTTTCTTGTGTAAATTGAATGGAATTGTCAAGAACCAACAGGCTGATGATAAGCCAGTGTATAGCCAGAACAAATAGCTGTAGTGGACAAAGTAATACTTTTAGAAAGGGAAATAAGAGTATTTCTTTCCTGAGCCAGATGACTGAAGACATCAAACCAGCCCTAAGATGACTCAGGAAAATTTACCAAAAGTTGCATATGTACACAGGGAGACCCTTTTGGCTTTACAGACTGTAAATGACAGTTGTTCCTAGGAGGCAATAAAAGAGGTTCTGTCAGTTGCACAATTACTTTTTATTGGCAGTTTCTTTCACGTCAAGAAAACATTGGCTGAGTTTCCAAGAAAAAAGATTTGGCTCAACTGCCACCATAGTTTTTCAGAAATCTGATGAATATTCCTCAAGAAATAGTTTCCTAGGAAAGCCACAAAAATGCATCCGGCCAGGTTACAGGTTATCTAGAATGTAATCCAAAAGTTGCTACCATCTAAGATCAATTGCCATAAGTGGTTTCACCAGATGAAACTTCTACCTCTCAGTCTTGCTGATACTCTGACAAAAAGATAACTAACACATAAATACTGATATTTATATACATGTGCCCATTTCATCACACATCTCAAGAATTGATTTTGAAGAAAGTATAAAGAAAAGAGAAAAGGAAGGGAAGGGAAGGGAAGGGAAGGGAAGGGAAGGGAAGGGAAGGGAAGGGAAG
>VXAV01004489.1:414260-426933 GCA_013399715.1 Alectura lathami
GGGGAGGGGAGGGGAGGGGAGGGGGATAGGAAAAGGGAAAGGGAAGGAAAAAGGAAAGAAGGAAAAATATCCCACTAACAGTAGAAGCAAGTTCTTTCAGTGTGGATGTAACAACTGCTGGGGATGCAGTAATAGCCTGAGGGCCATACTGAACATAAATTTGGTCATTGTACACATGTAAAACTCCTTGAGAGAAGCCCTATGGAGAAGGACTTGGGGGTTTTGGTGTATGAAAATCCTGACACAAGCCCACAGTGTTCATTTGCAATCCAGAAGACCAACTGCATCCTAGGTTGCATCAAGAGAGGGGTGGCAGCAGGGCAGGGAGGGGATTGTCCCCCTCTGCTCTTCTCTCATGCAGACCCACCTGCAGTGCTGTGTCCAGGCCTGGGGACCCCAGCACAAGAAAGATGTGGAGCTGTTGGAGCGGATCCGGAGGAGGCCACGAGGATGCTCAGAGGCAGGAGCACCTCTCCTGTGAAGAAAGGCTGACAGAGCTGGGCTTGTTCAGCCTGGAGAAGGCTGGAGACCTCACTGTGGCCTTCCAGTACTTGAAGGGGGCTTGTAAACAACCAAGCCATTCTGTCACTCTCTGATTCTATGTAAATGTGCACTCTTAAAAAGGTCACAGAACCCCTTTAATGATTACTGCTTTTAATGGGAACACAAAACAGTACTTAATTCCTTCTACAATTCTTTATGAAGAAATGTTGGAAAACCCTTAGGTACTTCAGACAATTCATGATTTTAATTAGATGAAAATACAAGAGCTTAAAAAAAAAAAACAAGCAAAACTAGAAGAAATAGTAATTAGTGCCTGTACAACATTCATACAATTAAACATGTATCTATGAGGAGGCAGATTCAGAATCACAGAATCACAGAATGCCTTGTGCTGGAAGGGACCTTAAAGATCACTTAATTCCAACCCCCTGCTGTGGGCTGGTTGCCACCCACTGGATCAGGCTGCCCAGGGCCCACCCAGACTGGCCTTGAATGCCTCCAGGGATGGGGCACCCACAGCTTCTCGGGGCAGCCTGTGTCAGGGCCTCACCACACTCTAAGAACTAATGTCTAATCTAAATCTCCTCTTTTTAAATTTAAAACTGTTCCCCCTTGCCCTATCAATCAGACCATGTGAAAAGTCAGTCTCCCCCTTACAAGCTCCCTTTAAATACTGAAAGGCTGCAGTGAGGACTGTCAGGAGCCCCCAGAGCAGATTTAAAATATTCTGAATTTTAACATATACAGAGAACACCTTATACAACTTTAGGAAAGTTAAGCTCTTTGCACTTTTAATCAGCTGTACAAACTAGTAAAATTCATTTGCTTGTTGGCACTATTAATTAAATTTAATTACGTATTTGGACATTTACCAGTGAAAAAGCATTGCAGCTAGGAAAGTAGTTCAACCCTCCACTAACTGAATGGGCCTCTCCAGGCCTGTGTGTTTACTCTTTATCCTTTCCTGGGCTGCAGAAACATTTTAGGTCCATAGTTAACTCAGAGGATGGTTCCTTCTCTGTATAAACTCCACAGCAAATTCTCTGTACTTGTAGTTCTGATATGAGTGTGATCAGGTATTTCTTCCTTACACTCATTTCCCAGCTATTTTAGATTATAAAGGACTGGCATACTCTCAAGCATGAATCTTAAATTTGGCAACACTGCTACAACAAACACATGCTTACAGAAAGCAGGCAGCTAGACAAAACAGGGTAATTTGAAGACTGTATCTAAAAAGCACAGGAAAGAAACAGAATGAAATGCCCCCAGTTTGATAAGATTGCTGCAAGGAAATGAGCTTGTAGGTTGGTAAAATATGTGAGCTTTACTTCTTCTACAGGATATAAAATTCAGTGCCTGCTAGATAAGGCTCCAGTGAATGAGACCAAAAATGCAGGGAACACGTGATAAAAGACACCAGGGAAACAGGTGATATCATACTCCTATTTCTTTAATGGAAACATTTTATTACAATTTAGGTATGTGATATTCTTGCATTTTTAAAATGTGTAAAGGAAAATGCACATAATATAAAGTCAAAGGACACCAATGAATGTAGGTATTTTAAATGACCAAGTTGTAAAAGAAACACATTACACAAATAAACAAAGGTTACATCCACAGTCATGAATACTTACTCTCCTCTACACAAAAACGACAATAAATAAAATCACATTATATGCAGATAGTTCTACTTACATCAGTACAATATACTGTGCAGCTTTCCATTCATTTTCTACTAGACTGATACTAGGTTTCTCTGTTGTCCAGTATTTTTACATTAATAATGAACAGTATCACCCAAAATAGGGGACAAAGTTAACGTCCACAGTGTCTATCCTGAGTCCTCTTAGTTTTGTGATAATTACACCTTATGCACAAGAAACACAGCAAATTCTACTCATTGCTTTCATCTTGTCAACTCCACCTGAGTCTTCTCAGCACTGTCAGACCTGCACAGTGAAGAAGACATTGCTACTAGCATGTACCTGCCTACGGGCACGGT
This sequence comes from Alectura lathami, assembly GCA_013399715.1. NCBI lineage: Eukaryota > Metazoa > Chordata > Aves > Galliformes > Megapodiidae > Alectura > Alectura lathami. The sequence goes on from VXAV01004489.1 coordinate 416,773, forward strand.
ACAACCTGTCCAGGTCCTATGCATCCCTCAAATCCCATTTAAATGTTAGGTAATGGGGCTATGTGGGATTTAAAAGGTGAATAAGCTTTCTGCTGAGTCTCTGAAAAATTAGGTACTGAACAATATAGAGAGTGTACTGTGCAGCAAGAGCTTTATCGCACCCTTGCTACAGTCAATGGTATCATCATGGGAGTATAATCAATTTCCTATATTCCCAGCAGATCTTTTCATCCCTTGCATCCTACACAGCAGAATTCATTGCATCACCTGCTGCAAAGCTACATCGGGGATACTACATTAAAGTGGACACGTTTATCACCTCACGTGGCACCAGGACAAGTGGCCAGCTTGTTATCACAAGTGATAACTGTTATCACAGTTATCACAGCAACTGTGATATTGGCTTTTCAGTGTGACTTGTTGCTCTGTCACACTACATATGAACTTCATGGAGAAAGAGAATTCCAGACCATCAGCAAGCATGAAACAGCACAGCTGTGCTGATTATGTGTGCTGAAGGTTTAGTATGACATTAGCAAAACATCTGATCATAGTCTGGGGATAAAGAATTGTGTGTTCCTTGTGCATACCAGTTGAGATTACAAAAGAAACTATTAAAAAAGATTATTTTTAAATACCCTTTTTGGTACATTTCTTTGCTTGCTCAAGTGCCCTCTAGAAACATTCACATGACAGTAACACCAAGCAACGGTTCACACAGAGTGGATTTTAACCTTTCAAAGATTTAACACCTAATGAGTCCACATAAGATTTCTGAAGTACTATAGCCTAACATACAAATTTTAACAGTGTCATATTATGGAGAATATTTTGCCTTTGACACAGAATATTAAGTTAGTGGTTAGTGAGAGATTTTGAATGAACTCTAAGCCTCTCCTTGAAAGCCAGTTTTGTATGCTATAAATTTGATGTATGTCAGTAAAGAGGCATCCTGCAAGGTAAATTCTTGAAGAAGTAACAGCGTAATAAAACAGTCTATGTAATGATACACTGGACAGAACTAAACATCAGCCCCAGAAAGCCTCAAAGCCATGGCAGCATTACCCTCTCAATCAAAACCAGTCGTAAGCTCTTAAAAACACCAATGTTAACCTTTATCTTTACTTCTTCTATTGATCAGATAAAGGGAGAGATGCATTCATGCCAGACTTAAGGGGCAAGCCAAAGTTCTTAGGTTTCTTGTCATTCTCTAAAAGAGAAAAGACTCTTAAAAGTCTGCCGCACAGCCTGCTGACCCCTATAGACAGCCAGGTCTGAGGTCTCTCACAAACAGCTACTTGTTTTAATTCCATCAATCATTTTTCATCCCTCTCAGAGTTAGGATGTTACAAGGTATCTGAGAATGGAAAAACTACAGGCCTGAAGCCATCTGAATTCATTTCTGCCTCTAAGCAGGGATGGGCACAGTGCAAACACTTCCATTCTTCCAGCTGAAAGGCTTCACACACATACAGATCTTTTTGTGCTTTCAACAGCAAGAAAGAAAGGCGGGCAGGAGAGGGAGCACACACAGCACATCCGAAGGCAAAGCTTTTGCCAGCATGTCTTCAAAAATATATTCCAAAAAGTAACTTTTTTCTTTGTTTCTAAAAAGGGCTAAGGTTGCCTCCTACAAAACATGTGCCATTGATTGTGTCCCTTTGTCATTCATTGCTGTGAGACAAGTTACCAGGGCATGTTCCTGACCCACAGAACAAGTCATCTACCATCAGAAATGCATCTGTTTCTATCTGCCCTGCCTTGGGCAGGTCACTAAATTTGATGTCATTTTACAGCAACAACAATTAAGGTAAAAACAGTGGCTGACATCATCTGCTCATGCCTGGACTACTTCAGTTCCTGTAAACCCAGTCCTACAGCCCAGTGGTGCCCAGCAATCATTAACTTCAATGGGACTGTTCCATAATTACAACTTGCAGTGCCAGCCTTGGACATGCTAAAAAGAAAAAGATGCCAGCCGCAAAAATTCCAACTGAACTTCATAAAGTTTTTGGTTAACCTGATTTTTCAACCTTGGCAAGCAACATCAGCCAGTTCTGGGTCCAGATCTCCGATAGTAGCTGGTGTGGCAGTGGGCCAACAAAAGGTGTGCAGGCGGCTGAACAGCAAGCCAACAGTCAGCACAGGCTGAAGTTACAGAAGAGCCACCTCCCAGGGAACCTGGAGCATGTCTGACTACATGATGGAAAATGGCTGTCTCTTTCCAGAGTACTTCTGAAGCTAGAGAGAAGTGCATGAAAAAAATAGGGAATTCACAGTGTTCACTCTACTGTGGGAGAAAACGAGCAAAAACCTTCAACTGCTTTATTTAAAGAAGCAGAACAGCTACATGGCTACTCTGAAGCACAGAGGAGGGTAGTGAAGAGCTCCGGAAAAGGTGGACTGAATTGCCAAAGAAATTTATGACCAGGACTATTAGCTTCCTGTCTTTGATGTCTATTCTTGGCTTTCCAGGAGCATTATGGCATTCATGAGGTGAAAATCACTCTGGAGCCAAGGTCAGCTAAGGCTGATGCAGCCTGTTCTGCAAAGCTGAGAAATTCACTCTGAACTGCTTCAAGATGCTGGGTTTAAAGCCCGAAGACACTTTACTGAGGGCCCAAGTTTGCTTCCATTGAATCAATTAGAGGTTTTGTTTCATTTGCTTAATGAGAGTGTGATTGGTTCTCTAAGCCAAAAAATGAATCAGAGATCAACTTCCCAGTAAAACATGCTGTCAGAGAGCACACTCTTATTTTGTCTAGCTCAACTCCAGTCCTCCCATGTTTTCAAAGTATTAGCTACACCTTAATAATTCTCCATTAAAAAAACTACAAAACACTTTCAATAATGCAGTAAAGTATTTCTTAAAAACAAACTGAAAACAGATCAATAAAATTTATTTTCAGAAGTGAATGAACGCAACTCTTTAATAAGACTGAATTCTGGCCACAACCCTGCAAAGTGCACAACATTCCTAGTACAATTTTTAGCACTGGTTGAATATTCTCAGTGAAGCACATCACAAAAAGAACTGGTAAATAACTGGTGCTGATGGCAGTCAACAGCCAACTCTGGGCACACAAATTGTCCATAAGCAGAACTTCCCAAACCACCTAAGGCCCAGATGAAAGCATCCAGTCACCTGACTAAAGCTGTGAGTCTCAGCATATTAAATCACAGGTACCACTTTTGCTTCAACTTTTGTAGAGTATGCTGAAACAGTCAACTTGCAGTGGAAGTCTACATGCTGCAGGTAAGGGAGTGGAAGTCCCTTAATTTGTAATATGTCCATCTTATCCTCTGGAAGAGAATTCTGAGATGAATCAGCTGTTAAACTGACCAATATTTGGTAATTCAATGAAATGCTAAATTATCAGAATTTGCCAGTGACAAAAAAAATATGAAGCCACCAGTTCAGTTTCATCAGTTACACGCACAGCTGTAAGACTTCAGCATTAACACATGGACCCTGGAGCCAACCTCTCTCCAATTCAAGCACATGGCAACATTCCCTTTGGTTCAGCCATAGCCAGGACAATTGCCTTTGGAATCCCAAAGTGAGAAAATCACTTAGAAGCTGAAGTCAAGCATATTTCAAGTTTGTTCTGAAGTACTGGGCTGAGTCAAGGCCTTCCTTGTGCTGCTCTGCAATGTATGTTTGTAACATGGGCAATTTGTGGAAGCCAAAAATGTAGGTTTTGAAAACTCTTTTGAGAATCAATTATTATTATTTTGATTAAACATTCCCTTACTGAGCTTAAAGCCTAAACATCGTGGCATTAAGCTAATGCAGATGAACCAGAAAGGAAGAGTGTATTAGATGGTAAAGAATCTCTGCTGAATATACTAAATGCAAAGCAGTTTTTGATCTTTAGTCCTTGGAAAACCTGAGAACTATTAGAATGAGGCCTGTGAAAGGCAGCAATGAAGGGCAAGTTTATTTATGCTACACAGGAATCTACTTAGGTGAAACGTTTTAAACGATCTCCACACCCCCATGAGAAAAATGCAAAGGTATCCACCAATTTTGAAAGATTAAATCCTACTAATCCAGAATATTCTTACATGCAAGAAAGGTTCCCCTTTAGAAGATGGGATGTGCTGGGATGTAAAGCTGTGGCCAGGCCTCCATCAGCATCCCAACAACAGACATCTCAGGACAAAACATTTTGAAGCCTTGAATAAAAACACTACATAAACCTTGGGGTTTTAATTATTACCATTTTAACTGAGGAGTGACCTTTCATTCCACTTTTTAAAAAATAATTAGTTATAGTAAGATGCCACACCAAAAAAGCTGTCCTAACAACTTGTTGTCCCAGCCAGAGCTCATTGCTCTGATTTCTGGTCTGACCTGACTACGTATGGCATGGGAAAAAGGCAGATCTATGCTACTGCCTTGCTCCCTAACTAGTGGCTGGTTGGGTACCAGTTCAGATTGCAAGGCAAGCCACAGCAAACACCATTTCTAAAAAAGTTTATCCTTCAAATCATACTCTTTTTTCTCTACATGCTTAGAAGTTTTCCTTCCCTTTTTCTGTGGTAGTCAAATGGATAAAAGTAAGTGAAGATAATGAAAGGCATACTTGCAAAACAAAGAGTAGATCAATACTCCCTCCAAAATTAGCATTAAAAAAAAAAAAAAAACTAACCAATCAACCTAACAAAAACTAAAACCAAACAAAACCTTGAGCATGCCCACTGAGCACATAAACTGAACTATTTTTAAAAATTTCCAAAAACTAATCAGAAAGTCTTTTTTTTCTCCCCAGCTCTATAACAGTATGAATGCTGCTTTAGCATACATCCTTCTCTAGTGCCCTTGAGATCAGGAGGCCCCTTCAGAAAACTGTCCACTGACCTCAGTGTTACTTCAAATACTGCTCCTTTGCAGAAGTCACACAGGCGGTGACTGGAAAATGGGATGATATAAATCCACCATCTGAACAGTAAGCGCTGGGGGCTGTTACAGTAAATGCGAAAGATGTCAAATCTACCCAGTCTCTGGCCATCATCTATCCTGCAGCTGCCCTGACAATTGTGAAGTATGTGATGAACCACTACACAAGCTAAGAGATAGTGCAATATAATAAAGAGCAAAACCAGCCCAATGAATTATTCCATGGAGTATTTCCCCATCAACAAAAGACAGCAGAAAGAAGACAGAGCCAGCTTTCGCTCTTCATTCACTTCCAGCTACCTCAAAATGGTTTCTTTGAATTTGCTCTCTGGCTTCTCAGAGCATTAAAGTGTTGTAGAACACAGGCTTCAGAGCCAGTTCTGAGAAAAAACTATCATGTAAAGTCTGACTATGTCTCCTGAGACCAGAAAGTTCTGCTTATGAAATCAGAATAGGATAAGCCAAAAGATTTCATGCGTTACAATCATAGTCATAGCTGGGTTTTCTCACAGACAGTATTTTTACAGGTCTTCCTCACCACATTTATATTACACGCTGTTCATTTCCATTTGTTGACTAAAAAGAGCTCTCATCTGTCTAATGTAAAACAACCTGTCAGTAGCTAATTCATCACAGATTCAGTTTTGCTCCTGGTAAAGTCAATGGCAAAATTCCCAGGCATACTGATGGCAGCAGGATTAAACTCAGCCCTAGAGTAGCGTTTTACCACCCCAGTTCCTGAAGGCAGTTGTTTGTGTGTTTAATTGTACACATATGAATAGTCAGTCTCACTGACTAATGTGGGACTATTTAACATGCAAACAGTTCCTTGTCTTCAGGATCAGAGCTATCATCATGTAGTGATGTGATAACTGCGTTTATATGTTTAAATAACTGTCTGCATGCTGCAGGTGCCCAGAGAAGTAAGTGGGACAAAAAGTCTGTTATTACCCACTAAGTCACTTCTCCCCCAGACAACGGTTCCAAAATGTACTGTATTGACTTACCCTGCATGTTACTTCTATCATAAAAATATGTCTTCAAAACATTCTCTCCCTTACTTTTTAATCCTACTAAAGCAAAAATAGATATTTTAATAGAAAAATACAAGATAAAAAAATATCCTAAAAATAAAATGGCAGCATGGAAATGTCATTTTTACACAAAAAAGACCCTCTTTTGAATTGCCTCAGCTATACAAACGCTTTCATATTTACATATTTTGGATGCAACTCTGTGCTCACTGAAGATAATGGGACTTTGCCATTGACTTCACTGGGAACAGGAGCAGACTCTGCATGGTCTGTATTTCCCTCTCTGAGATGTGACAGCAGTGGGGAGAAAAGAGCTCGATAAAACACATGTAAGACTGAAGAATTAGCCAGTCCTCTCTGGAGGCTTGTCTTCTCTTTCACTATTCCATAACAGTGAGACTCCACACCCTTCACTGGAGGTTTTACTAACTGGGAGAATCAGTGCTTTTGATCATGACACCACCCAAACAAGGGAAGAATGATTTGCGTGTGTTTCCACCTGCCTGACTATTTGGAGTTCATTACACCCAAAGTGCCAGTTCCTTCCCAGGACTGAATTCTGTATGTCCAATCCTGCATTCCCTGTAAGCAGTGACAATGAATTAGTGATGCAGGATCATATGCCTAACGAAAACTTTTTTTCATGTTGACAGTAAACCAGCATTTGTGTTTGTGGAACCGTATTTGATACTCATGAGTGAGATGCAACTAAGAAAGAAGGTTGTAGGAGCTAAAAAAAGAGGAAACAGAATGAGGCATCCCCATCAACTCAACACAGATCTGCTGCCCTTAATACATGTCTTAAGAAATACTGTCTTTACATACTACGTACATCCTATAACATCAAACTGCATCACTTTTGTTCATGAGATGAAAGGCCATGTGGCATAATGCAATTAGTAAATCATTCCTGAGCTTCTGAAAAAAATTAAGACAAAATTACTGCTTAAAAGAGTGAGTTCTTCAAGAGCCTCTTCTTTTTACACTGATGTCTTTGGTTGTGCCCATTTCCCTAATTCTTTTTTTTTTTTTTTTCCCNATTTCCCTAATTTTTTTTTTTTTTTTTTTTCCCCCAGGAAGAATGGGATTATTTTTCTTCTTCTTTATGCAGCAGAAAAATGAGATCTAATGGAGTCTTCGCGTAACTGCCGATGTTTCCCCATGTTACAGTCCTCCTGTCGAGTTCGTCTCTCAATAGTTATTCTGTATTTCTTTCTGCATGAAAGGAGAGGAACAGAGTGAGAAATCCTCCTCCAGCCACAGGATAACAGGACTTCCCTTATAAAGAATGCCTGTAGGGGACAGCTGGGTGCCAGTTGAAAAATGAAATGTGACATAACATGAAACCCTGGTCAAAGATTAAAGTAGTTTGCCTTGAAACATTTTACCCAGGCTCAAGAATGCCTGTAACACAGCAGTCTCAAAGCACCAAGACACAGACATTTGCTTCTTTGAAAAATTCTGATTTAAGTGATTAGGAAGTTTTTGTGAGATGTCATGTGAACTGTGTCACGTCATTGCCTTATATTGATCAAAGCCAAATTTCTTTCCTGTATATAGGCAGCACTTTCTGCAGAGTTCAAACAACAAATCTGACTCTTTATTCAGTTGCATTTCTCACTGAAACTGTACGCTAGCTAACTAATCCTCACATCTCCCTTCGAGAAAGCTACTATATTTTTAATGTCAGAGGAGGCAGTAAGATGAATGAAGAAGAGGGATGTAGAGGGTAGATAAGACGTAAATGCAATTGCTTATGCATTAGACACACTTTTTCCTGTGTGTCTTCCTCCAGGGCCCTTTGAAGTATCCTGTTCTGCTAATTTATACGTTGAACTGCGTCTGACTGCCTTTCAGCTTCCCCTTTAGTACCCAAATCTCCCCAAGAAATGGTAAGACTAATGCATTTACTTTTTATGCTTTTATGCTTCTACTGAGTTTCAGACCAATGTTTCAGTTTCTCAAAATTACCAGCTCAGACTGGGAAAGTATAAAAAATGCAAGAACTTCTGATGAAATAAAATATAAAGACATAGTTGTATAATCAGTCTCAGCTAACTTGTCTTGTCCCAGACCCAAACAATATATAAGCATCAAACACAAGTAAGAATACAATCACCCTATGGAAATTTGGTTGTAAATATTTGATGAATAATCCTGGTTCTCAGATATTTTGAAACACTGGAAATGTGCTAGCAAACTGCACATTGCCTGTTCATTTTGTTACGATGTTTTCTATACACAGGTATTTTCACTGATTAAGAAAATTTGATTCTTATGTGCAGAGGATAATTCTATTCTCCTATCTGCTTTTTCTCTTCCATACCATAAAGGTAATAAAGGGATAAATCATACCATATATAAGATACTGAACAGGTATAATAATGTGGTCTGACAATGTAGGATCAAGTCTTCAAGTCTTTAAATTTGCCGACTAGTAGTGTAAGAGTTATTCTGCCTAAGCAGGAATAAAACTCTGATCACCCTCCACTGACCTCAGCTATTACGTTAAACGCACAGCTTTGAATTCCAAATGCTGTCCTAAACCAAGACAGAATTCTCTTTCTAGCTTCCACTACACTTCCACTCAATACTCAAAAACCAAGCATGGCACCAGGCAACTGATATAAATCTCTTACATGATCACAGACTGGACAATTGTTCTGCCAAGGAATACCACACAAAGAAGGCTTTCAAGGCCAGGGCACTTTATTAAGGTATCTGTGAATGAATGGATCTCAGTGGAATTAATTCCATGAGTAAAGTTACTCAGAGATGTAAACAGTTACAGGTTGAGGCCCTGAGTCAATGATCTGGATGCACACAAAGGACAACCAAAATGTATTCACTGTCTGTGGTGGGAATGTTACCACAGATGATAATGATGCCTCTCTGTCTCCCGTTAGGGATGTGCTGCCAGGAACTAAGAGGTGTGGATGATAAGTACAGAGCTGAAGGAACTTTCAATGAATTGGACTAACCTGAAAAAGTAAAAAGCCATTAGCAATCCTGCTCCAAGCAAGGCACCCACGACTATTCCTGTGACTGCTGATTCTCCTAGACCACCTGCTTGAAAAAGGGAAAAATAAACAATCAGGGTTCATAATGAGAACTATCTGCATTCACAGATTGGAAAATACATATGACTACGAAATTAATGACCAACATGAGATAGTAACTAAAGCCATTCAGAGTTCAGGACTCAGTGGAAATCTCTTCCTCTACTCCAGTTGCTGCATATTTATTTTTTGTCCCTGCTTTCCTTGCAGTTAAACAAGCCCCCGTGATCAGTGTCAGATGAAGTCAAAAAACACAAAAGTAGAGATATGATACACAGAATAGTTGTTAAGAAACCGGTTGGGACAGCCTGGTTGATAATAAGATGCACTAGATATGCCTTGAGTCATTATCACAGAAACAATTTCATTTCACCTGGTTTAGGATCATAACCCTCCATCAGCCAAGATTTTTAAAATGAATGATTATTCAACAGTACCATGGATGGCTTTAAGTATCTATGCTTTTTGAAGTTAAAGCCACATAAGATTCTTCTTGCTCCACGTCTCAACAGAGGCAGAACAGGGACACAGGGGCTACAGGAGAGCCTGGGTAGGGACTTGCATTCTGCAAAGAACAAGACCATTTTCACATGGGTACAGCTTGATCTGTTCTTCCATGCCTATCGGGATTTGTGGAAAGGAACAAAGAAATATTAAGGAAATTAAACTGCTCCTTTCTCCTAATGTATCCTTGACCATTTGAAGGTTTTGTCTCTGTACATCAGGATGTGTGGAAGGAAGAAGCAGCCTAGCTACACCATGCTTAGTATAACCTGGAAACACCTCAGCTATGCATGGAAGCTCCAGCATACCGGATTCACGGGTTTTGACCCTTTCAGTCTACTTCACCTCAGCCTACTGGTCCCCTCACAGTGCCTTCTGATAACATTGACAATCATCTCAACTGGGNTTATTCTCTGGGGTTTCAGCTATATCCTTCCTCATGGCTAAAACAAACTTTACCTTTTAGCCCTTGGAAGGTCACAAAGCCTCCAAGGCCCTGGGCTTTGCCTCAAGCAGGCATCATGATTACTGTNGAGATATAGTCATGATGTCTGACCTGGACAACTATGCTAAGCAGTTTAATATGGCCCATTATGCTGCTTCACTAAATGGATCCCTCTCTCTGACAGCCTGCACAGAAGCATTAAGTCACTGAACTTAC